>JAXQQM020065013.1:0-62407 GCA_034641835.2 Pinus albicaulis
CGTTGCGTCTTGTGCTGAAAGACTCAGACCATATTTGAAAGAGAAATTTCCACCGGAGCAGGCAATTCATTGCAACTGTGTACATAGGTACGAAGATCTTATTCATGATATCTGCAGAGATAGAAGCCAAGAGATTAATGCTAGTGAATATACAGCTCCTGCTGCGGAGGAGACTGTAATGACATATATCAGAACTCCAGAATCAACTGAATCGCTTGGGAATGATCCAAACTCTCAGGTTGCAAGCTGTCCAGTGTCTCCTGATGGTCGCCATAATGAATCTGTTAATGACAAGAAGAGTGAAGCTGCTCTTAAGTTGGTAAGATTATTTTCACTGATACCTCCCTATCCATTTCCAGATGTTACATCTGGACGCAAACCGCGAGGGCGCGGCGGCAAAATACGATCAGAGGTTAAAGAAGATGATTCCATGTACGTAGAAACAGAATCCGAAGGTATTTTTTCACCAGCGGAGACTGTTGGCGAGTCTGCCAACAACATTTCAATTTCGAGATCGTTGAAGCGGAGGAGGATAACAAGGAATTCCGCGAGGAAGAGGAGATCCTTGAAGGTAATAGAGACATCTGAAGAAAGTTCCACGGATGAAGATTAGATGTTGGTTTCTCTGAAACCCTAATCCAATTATAGACGGTTAGTAACCTAGGATTTAATGTGTCTCATATTGTCTAATGTGATGGAATTTACTGGAACTTTGAATTTATAGTTGTTCATTTTTGTTCGTTGATATTGATAGAATTCATTGTAATTACAATACTGAATTAATTTTACTACAAAGGAATTAAATGAATTAGTAATGAAATCATTATTTTTTATTATCTTTCTTTTTCTTTAGAATTGGTTTATAATGTTCTCAAAGGAATTAAATGAATTAGTAATGAAATCATTATTTTTTATTATCTTTCTTTTTCTTTAGAATTGGTTTATAATGTTCTCATTATGTATAAATACAAAGATGTATTTTGACACTTCTATCACAAATAGCTTCTCGACATAAGTATCATTTTTGTATATCTTAGATAGTTTTGTACTAAAAAATCACTTTTGATGACTTATTTTTAATGAAGCTTAAAGACAGATATGTATGATAAAATGTTATTTTTGCAGCCATCACTAAAAAAAGAGATTCAGTTTAAACTTATGTATAGATGTGCATTTGGTTATTTAATTTTATCCTTTTTAAAAAAAAATCGAAGCTGCATTTGGATAATATTTTACCAAAGGGAAAGAAAGATGAAATTAATATATTGCTTTATATTATGTAGGGTAAGAGTATAAGGTTATTATATTGTTTTATTTGCCAGATGTTTTTGTTTATTGTAGGTTTAGAATTTGTTATTTTTGAAAAGTGTATAATTTAGTCTCTACATGATATTAAATAAACGATACTTATAATTATTATTCATTTATTATAATTATTATTCAATCTAGGACTTACCAGATAACATGAAGTTGACACTTTTTTTTTTTTTTTGTCTTGCTTAAAGTATGAACCAAAATATCTAATAATAACAACAACAAATAAACTGTCTAGTCTATTGGTTTTATTCTCAAATTTATTACACACTAAAAACCCTCTTTCTTATGACAATTAGAGATGAGTAGAATGATTTCCTTGATCTCATGGGTAAAGGTGATGTACACCAATTGTTATTTGAAGAAATTTGTGAAACATGCAAGAACATTTGAAAAGGAAGGGAAAGAATAAGTAACTCAACATCAATATTGGTAAGTCAAGTTGAACTTGGAAATTTGCTTGATAACTTTAAAACAAAAATTCTTAGCCATCTAAGTGAAAAGTAGAAATGTTAAGAATGTGAAATGAGCAAAAAGATGTTCATATTTGTGTTGTCCATGCAGAATCAATTTACTAATTTAGTTATGATTTTGGGGAACATATTTTGAGGAGAAGGGGAAGAATTTGAGAAAACAAAGAGAGGTTTCTATCAAAGACAAATTAATATATAGAAAATGAGAGTAGAAATAGGAGTAGAAGAAAGAGATAGGGGAAAAAATGTAGATAGAAGAGTAGAATAAATGAACAAAATATTATGAAGTTATTGACAAATTCTGGAGCTCCAATGATTGAGAAAATATAGGAATGTGTTCCTTGTCATTTAATGCAGATTCCTAGTGTTGTGAACCAGATCCATTATTTGAGGGATTTTGGAGGGAAAAGCTTCCTCCTTTAAAGGATAATTCTTCCCCATCAATTTTTATAACTACCAATTCAAATTTTTCTACAGAAGCATGTATTTCTTAGTCTTATTGTGGAGAAAAATTATTTTTTGCAACTCCATTTTCATTTCTAGGAGGAATGCACTTGGATTGATTCAAAAAATGAGTTTGGTGTCATTCTTTTCTTCTAAAGCTTGATTTCTTCCATATTACTCTGAGTCTACTTGGTCTTGGTGTTAAATTTAGATAACCATGGTGTTCTATGTTTGATGCACTTTTACTTCAATCTTTATTAGGCCAGATACAAAATAGCAATCACACAAACATGAAAGTAAAATGTTGATAGAACACAATAATAGATCAATATAAGACAAGCCAAATATAGATCAGATTTACAATTCCTTTTTTCCAATAAAGATATGAGATATTTTTGCATTTTGGTAGTCAAGAGGATGCTTCAGCCAAAAAAGTCTTTCTCGATCAGCCAATCCTTCATGTGTCACACCCACGGGCCTCAAAGACAACTCATCATAAGTCAACACTAGTCAACCCAAAGTCAACGCAGGTAGCAACAAGAGTACGACCTCCTAAAATCAGATTTTTTGGCAGAAGTTAGAGGTCAAACGACTAAGGGTTGACCATGGTCAACACTGCAGCAAAAAGGCCGCAAGAAAATTCCCAGAAAATAGCAACTACCCTCCACATGTGTGGAGAGAAAAAGGCCTCCAAAGGCTATCGAACAAATCTTATCACAATGAGAGAATGTGTGATGAGTTGATGAGAAAATGACCTGCAAGTCTCTCCAATTTATATCCATAAATGAGGGTGTGTGACATAATTATTAGGAATGTGAGCCTACATTACAAATCTAGTCGACCTTGCACATCCGAAAAATAAATTTAAAATAAATGTTATTCTCATCCGTGAAAAATGATATTAGATCAATATTGCACCTCTCCGAAAGATGAATCCAACAAAAATATGACCATCATCATATGAGTAGTGCAACATGGAGTTTGGACCTAGTTGCCCAAAATTAACACTCCCTCTCAAATAGGGAGAACTCCATCTATCCACAAGTACCATCCATCCGTACCATCATGTACTTTCACCAAAAATCGTGCGTCATCTTGCCATAACTTGCTTTGTTGGCTATTTCTCAGATAGAAAAAAAAGTGAGTCACAGAGACATCATACTAAGCTGACTCGAAGTCAACTTAGAGGTAAAAAAACTCCCTCAGACTCAAAAGAGTCTCATACTAACCCGAAGTTACTTTACTAACCCGAAGTCAGTTTAGAGGTAAGAACCTCATCATACTTGATCCCAGATAAAGTTGTTGGACACGTTCCATCCTAAACATAAAGAGTATGAAAATCTTCGATGTGTCCATCGGTCTTGTTATTGGTCTCTATCCACATTTCCCACCTCATTGGCCAAATGAGATGTACTTCCCATGAGTTCGAAACTCCATGGGTAGGATGAGTGCGAGGCAGAGATCAAAGAGAGGCGAACCAACTCAATATCATAACTGTGGGGCAGAAGCACAACAAGGTTCGACAAGCCTAGCCCCATATGTGCTTATAGCTCTAAGAAGCTATCCCCAACCCCCCTGGATCTCCCAGAGATCATATTCCAACTCATAGTATAACAATTTAGCCTATGAGTTGTTGCTGTCATAGTCTAAAGTGTCATTGTTCGTCATCATTACAAGTTTTTCATAGAGGGTCCATAAAGATAAGACAAATCTTGAGAGAGTTTGAGTTTATGAGAAGGTCATCAGGTCATTTGTTCATATAAAGTCATATATGGTTTGAAGGGTTATGTATCATTGGTCATTGGTCAGAACCATGAAATACAAGTATGGTTCATGTTTGAGGTTCTATTGGGTATGTTGTTGAGTATGGTTCATCATCCCAATTTCATCATCCACAACTCATGATCCCATTTCATATATCCCTGCCATGGAATTTTTCCATTCCTATTTTCCTTTCATATACCCTATTTCATATGCTCCCTTCCATACACTACACCATTCATTTAAATATTATATGCACAGCCCCCTCCTAAACTAACCTCTCATCATTATCACCTATATCCGTTAACTTATTTCATCATTATTGATATTACACCCCCACAACTCACAACTATAATTTATATTTCATGACCATAATAACCATAATAACCCTTATCCTAAGTTCATACTCATGACCAAGAAAAACAAGAGTTGCACTTTCAAATTTATTTTCATACCACCCTCATTCTCTCTGCAATATAAATTTCGTGCTCTTCTCTATGAAAAATTGACAATCACACAAGAAAGATGGAAGGCAGTTTGACAGAGGTTCGAAGAAATATTGTTTTAAAAGTGTGAGTGTTGTGCAATTTCTCCACAAAGTGATTGTTTTAGACATTATTTTAAGAAGTGGATTCTAACCAAATGGAACTGAGTTTTGGAGAAATGAAAGAGGTTTTTCTCAAGAAAAAACCAAAGAACAAAAAAACTCTTTCATTTTCTGCACAAGTGTTATATATTGGGAGATTCAAATACATCTAAGGCGATTTTTTTAGACACTCCAATTTACTAATTTAGTTATTATTTTGGGGAATACATTTTGAGGAGTGGGGAAATTTCTGAGAAAACAGAGAGAGGTTTCTATCAAAGACAAGTCATTTTCTACAATTTCTTTCTAATAGAATTTTGAAATTCGATTTTATAAATTTGAATTTTGATAGGAAGTAGGCATCAGATGGGTTCTACTCCAACTCAACAGCATTGTCGGTGCAACCCGTATCTATGCTCAGTTGGAATCCACTCCACAATTGTTGCGCATCTTATCATTCATTGTGCAATTCATCCTCGAGTTGTTTCTACTTTTTGTAATTAGTTTTGAGGATATGGATAGAAATGAATGGATATAGATCCAATGAGTAGATAATATAGGGTTGTTTTTCTTCAAAAGTAATGGTGCAACTTTATCATTAGCCTTATCTTAGTGTTAGTTTTAAAATCTTGATTTTTCTAAACTCATTTAGTTTCTATCCACTCAGTGGATAATAGATACAATGTATCCAGTGATGCTTTTTACTTTGCTTAAATGTATCAAAACAAAACAGAACATATAGAAAGGGTTCAGATTTGGAGAAGCCCTATATATGTGGTTGTTGTTTTTTGAATAAAATATCAATGCAGAGTTTTGTTTCTTTGATCCAGATATTCTTGTCGTAAGTGTTATGGGTTTTGTTCCTGTTCTTATGTGTAATGTTAATCTCAATGTTTTGTTACATTCTCACTATCAAATTGATTATCTAAAGTAGTTTTTTAGAATTCATCTATCTTGATGCTCTGGATAATTTTTTTTCTTTCTTAATTATGATGGAATTCACCCTTAGTAGGTGCTCCATCATTATATTTCTTCTCGATATTTGGTCAGAAATGTATGTTGCAAAATTCATCTAGTGCTTTATTGCATGTGATCAGATATTGTTGTGTATTTTCTAGTTTCTTCCAAAACACATTCACTATGCTACAATTGATTTTATAACTTTGAAATATATATCTTCCTTTCCTATAATTTTACAAGTGTATTATGTAAAAAATAATATTTTTGTGTAGAAGCTTGAATTATGGTTTCATGTCCAGTGGCCCTCTCTCTCAAGTATACTAACCATCATTATTAAAATCCTATTTACCTTTTTTCAGATCTAGTCTTTGTTAGGTGTCCTTAAGCTATATTGTTCCTTACATTTGGATTTTTTTTCAAGTGAGGGAGGCCCCTCTGATTAGAAAGGACCAGTTTCTAGCCCAAAGAGGTTTATGGCTACCCTTGTAAACCTTTTCTCATCCTAGAGGTTCAATTATAGGGTGATAATAGACCTTATGGGAAAAATACACAATATCCTCAATATTTTCCTTAATATTATCCATGCCCAACTCCATTTTATCCCTACCATCCACCTCCACCACAACCTCAACCACATCCATCTCAAAGATCCACTCCCACTCGACTACCAGTACCACGATTTCCAAACACACATAAGGAAGTAGCTCAACCCAGTTACAATGTTGAGGTACTCCAATATAAATGGTATTCCAAAAATATCCTCAAGAAGAGTATTGCAAAAAAGTTATTCTCTTGATTTAATTAAAGGACAACGTTAAAAAAGAAGATCTAATGAGAATACTAAAGTATCATGGGCTACACTTGATGAAGAGTACACATCAAATCAGAGCTCAACCCAGTTACAATGTTGAGGTACTCTAATATAAATGGTATTCCAAAAATATCCTCAAGAAGAGTACTGCAAAAAATTTACTCTCTTGATTTAATTGAAGGACAATGTTAAAAAAGAAGATCTAATGAGAATACTAAAGTATCATGGGCTACACTTGATGAAGAGTAGACATCAAATCAGAGAATGAGGAAGTTACATTATGTTCACTATTATATCCTCTATGTGTTCAAGAGAATAATCAACAAAAATAAGAAGATCTGGATTTCATGGAAGAAGAGGACATCTAAGATGATCCAAATCAGCAAGTGGACCAGGGCATCACAAATATATTGAAATATGGTTCCAAACAATCATTAAGTTGAAGCAACACAATATTCTTCAACAATTCATGATCTCATCTTAGACAAAGTAGTTTGTCTCTCATATTCAAGCACATGTCAAAGTATATCTTTCAAGCCTACACATGATTTTATCTATCATCTTGATGTGCACATGGCTCCATTGGAAGTATTCCTGTACTTGAAAGATATTTTGTATTTTCAAGTACAGTAGGATAGAAAAAAAGAAATAAAAAATGAAAGAGAAAAGATAAAAGGAAATGAATAAGGTCTCAGGTGAAAACCTCTTTTGAGGCACCCTCTTTTTAGGGTCACTGATCATCTCCAAGAATAGAAACTTGATCCACCATCAACAACACCTACATTGAAAACTTCGATTAGTCAAGCAAATTTCAATAGAAAAAACTCAGAGCAAAATCAATGAATAGAGCAATGAACATAAGAATATGACACCTCAAGAAGCCAAGGGATAATCCATTACCTTTGTTAGGAAGTAGCACGCAACCATCAAAGGGCCAACACATGAGAAAGAAACCTATAGCAACAATATCAATAGTAGCAGCTTTAGAACCACCAAAGGCAGCTTAAAAAATTATATCGGTAACCCCCACAACAATAGCAACATCCTGCACAAAATAAATACTCTCATGGTAAGGAACATGTATGCAAATATCTAACCTCACATTTAAATCAATTATAGCTTAATAAAATATTAAAAGTGTGAGAAGGAAAGGTTTTTTATAGCCAAAATGAGTAGTAGAAAAACCTCGGTCTTATGTAGAAGATAACTTCACCTTTCCACCAACACACCCACATGTGTGGGAGAGGAACAAGACAAAAGTGAGGAGTACTAGATAAAGTGGGTTGGAGGATAAGGAGTGCGAAAGGGAAAGTGAGGGCAAAATCAGTTAACTCAATGCACTCTGAGCTTATTTTGCATACAATGAAAAAAAAGAGAAAACATTTGAAAAAAGAAAAAATAATAGAAAAATAAAACTAGAAGAATAAAAAGGTGGACCCACCGCCTCTAGGCATGAAAGGAATAACTGCTACATGATTCGGGTTGGTTGCTATAGGAGAAATAGAGCTGCTACAGGAAGAATATATTTACTACAAGAAGGACAAATTTTCTACAGGAAGGAACAAAGCTGCTACAATAGATAGACAAATTGCTACAGGAATTTAACATAGGGTCGCAAGAGAAAAAAATTTCTACTAGGGTGTTGGACAATGATTAATTAATTTCTAGAACGTACAAAGAAACAAAATAGAGTTGTAAAGGATTTTTTACAGTAAGTTTGGGCTGCATAATTGTAAATTTTCCAAGGGTGAAAGGTATCCAATTTAGTCAATTGGTTTCACATCATTCCTTTCTTTTGCTTTACATTATTCACCATCATTTCTCCCTCTATAAGAAGAAAGAGGTTTGTGTTAAGTGTTTTCAATTTTAGAATTTAATGAACAAAGAGAATTCAGATTGCTAGTCAAGGGTGTTCATAAAAATTTGATGGATAGTATGATGTGTCATGGCCAAGCATCCAAAAATCACTCATGCAATTGAAACCCGAGGCCACCATTGTCAATATTATTCCTTTTTCAGAGTTGCTACATGAAATAGGGTATGTAGCATCCCCTATTTTCCACCAGATTGCTGGTTTTTTTCCTGAGAGAAGTCTTAAAAAGGCTCGAAGGTGAAGGCATTGGGGGAAAAATTATGTGTGTTGTGGGAGATATCGAGGACACATAATATCTTGTAAATTTAAAACTGAGTGGTACAAGCAAGACCTTAGATTTGCACATAAAATTCACAGAATTCATAGTATGAAAAATACGAGGGGGGGGGGAGGGGAATTTAACAAGAGAAAACCCATCAGCATAGAGAGAATCCATCAACGTCCTGAAGTGCTTACCATTTTCTAAAATTGAAAAGAGACGGGATTCTTTGAGGGGGTATGAAGATGAGATTACAATTCAGGTTGTAGTCAATTTACAAGATCCAAGTGGCCAAGAATATGAACCAAAAGCAAGGTGTTACCCTAAAAAATAGAACAAATTACAGTTGAAAAATCATCTAAGAGAAAGAAGCAGCCTGAACCTACATTAGGAATTCCTTGGGAAACTGAGATAGGGGAAAAAATGTAGATAGAAGAGTAGAAATAAGAGTAGAAGAAAGAGCATAAAATAGACCAACAAAAAAAACATGAAACATGTCAGCATACGTGAAGAACAACAGGGAAGGGAGGATGAATAGGTTGCTCATAGGATGATAAATAATTTTAGTAGGAGGGTATGATGGGCCTCAAAATTAGACAGAAATTAAGGCCCACCTAACCTTTCTTAGGAACATTAAAGCTATATTAAACCTCTCCTTCTACACATAATAATATATTTTTTAGATTTAATATGTTCTTAGGAAGGTTTAGATAATTTCATATTTGTGGCTAATATTATTTATTTTTGAAGAATATTGTGAGAATATTGGGCATATTATGGAGATTTGGAGGAAGAGATAATCTAGGGACTTTCTCCCTACTACACGAGTATCAAGATAGGAGAAAAAATGAACAAAATATTATGAAATTATTGACAACTTCCGGAGCTCCAATGATTGAGAAAATATAGGAATGTGTTCCTTGTCATTTAATGCAGATTCCTAGTGTTGTGAACCAGATCCATTATTTGAGGGATTTTGGAGGGAAAAGCTTCCTCCTTTAAAGGATAATTCTTCCCCATCAATTTTTGCTACAGAAGCATGTATTTCTTAGTCTTATTGTGGAGAAAACATGTTTTTTGAAACTCCACTTTCATTTCTAGGAGGAATGTACTTGGATTGATTCAAAAAATGAGTTTGGTGCCATTCTTAGTTTCTAAAGCTTGGTTTCTTCCATATTACTCCGAATTCCTTGGTCTTGGTGTTAAATTTAGATAACCATGGTGTTCTATGCTTGATGCAATTTTACTTCAATCTTTCTTAGGCCAGATACAAAATAGAAATCACATAAATATGAAAGTAAAATGCTGATAGAACACAATAATAGATCAACAGAAGACAAGCCAAAGATAGATTTGATTTACAATTCATTTTTTTCTAGCAAAGATATGAGATATTGTTGCATTACGAAAATCAACAAGATGCTTCAGCCAACAAAGTCTTTCTTGATCAGCCAATCCTTCATGTGTCACACCCACGGGCCTCAAAGACAACTCATCATAAGTCAATTCTAGTCAACCCAAAGTCAACGCAGGTAGCAACAGAAAATTCAACGCAACAAATTAGGGCTTCGGTCGAGCAACCCAGAATTCCTCAATTTTAGTGCCCAACAGTACGACCTCCTAAAATTAGATTTTTGGCAGAAGTTGGAGGTCAAATGACAAAGGGTTGACCATGATCAATGCTATATTAAAAAGGCCCCAAACAAATCCACAGAAAATAGGAACTACGTTCCACACGTATGAGGGGAAAAAGGCCTCCAAAGGCTATCGAACCAACCATATCACAATGAGAGAATATATGATGAGTTGATGAGAAAATGATCTACAAGTCTCTCCAATTTATATCCATCAATGAGGGTGTGTGACACATCTATTAGGCATGTGAGCCTACATTACAAATCTGGTCAACCTTGTACATGTGGAAAATAAATTCAAAATAAATGTTATTCTCATCCGAGTAAAATGATATTTAGATCAATATTGCACCTCTCTAAAAGAGGAATCCAATAAAAATTAGACCATCGTCATATGAGCAGTGCAACATGGAGTTTGGACCTAGTTGCCCAAAATTAACACTCCCTCTCAACTAGGGAGAACTCCATCTATCCATAGGTGCCATCCATCAGTACCATCATGTACTTTCACCAAAAATCGTGCGTCATCTTGCCATAACTTGCTTTGTTGGCTATTTCTCAGATAGAAAAAAAAGTGAGTCACAGAGACATCACACTAAGCTGACTCGAAGTCATCTTAGAGGTAAAAAAACTCCCTCAGACTTAAAAGAGTCTCATACTAACCCGAAGTCAGTTTAGAGGTAAGAACCTCATCATACTTGATTCCAGATCAAGGTGTTGGACAAGTGCCATTCGAAACATAGAGAGTACAACAAACTCTGATGTGTCCATCGGTCTTGCCATTGGTCTCTATCCACATTTCCCACCTCATTGGCCAAATGAGAGGTACTTCCCATGAGTTCGAAACTCCATGGGTAGGATGTGTGCGAGGCACAGATCAAAGAGAGGTGAACCAACTCAATATCATAACGGTGGGGCAGAAGCACAACAAGGTTCAATAAGCCTAGCCCCGTATGTGCTTATAGCTCCAAGAAGCTATCTCCAAGCCCCCTAGAGCTCTCAGAGCTCATAGTCCAACTCAATCAAGACCCTAATAATACGGTATTTCCATGATTCCAAGCTTCTTACGGAAGGTTAGAAACTTGGCCTTCCTCAAGGGCTTCATGAGAATATCCGCGACTTGCTCATTAGTTCCTATATGATCGAGCCTTACGTCGCCTCGCTATACCATGTGCCGGACAAATTGGTACCTGATATCAATATGCTTGGATCGATCATGGAACACGAGATTCTCAGAAAGATGAATCCCACTCTGTTTATCATAAAGGATAATTGTGGTATCTAGCACATGCCCAAAGAGTTCACTGAAGAGCTTTCACAACCAAACAACTTCACAACAGGCCATACTCGCTGCAATGAATTTAACCTCAGCGGTGCTCAAATCCACTGAATTCTGCTTCCTGATCATCCAAGATATCGAAGCAGAACCCAAGGTGAAGCAACATCCAAATATGCTCTTGCGATCCACCACACTTCCAACCTAATCGAGATCAGAATATCCATGGAGTCTCAAACTCCCGACAGTGTATCTCAGTCCATGGTTGATTGTGCCCCGAAGATATCTCAACAGATTCTTGGCACCAATACAGTGAATGTGACGAGGATCAACCATATGTTGACTCAAAGTGTTCACTACAAAAAATATGTCTGGACGTGAGTTCACTAAGAACATCAGGGCCCCCACGAGTTGTCGATACTCGGTAGGATTTGCTAGCACGGGCACAACAACGTTTCCACATAACTTCTTGAAGTTGAGTTCCATGGGTGTCGACATAGACTTACAGACTTATAGTTGTCATCGCTTTTATCCTTAGTTAAGATGGATCTATGTTGGTTCTTACTAATACTATTTGTATTGTATAAATTTCACATTTTTAAATATGAATGTATTCTTATTTTTAATTTTATTAAAACCTTAATTTAATTTCTATGGCAATACTTTTAATAGTCGTGAGGATAGAGGGGTTAGATATATCTCAAAACTAATTATAACCTTTTTCCTATTAGCTTTAATTAACAAATTGTTATAAAATAAAATAATTTCATTGTGAAATAAGTTATGGTTTTTGGGTATGTGGTATTGATAAGTCATGGTATTGACCCATGGTATTGTAACAAATCCTATTTACGAGTTAATAATATCCATGGTAAAGTGGAGGTGAGTAAAAATGGTTAAGAATCTTGTCATATTGTTATAAAATATTTTGTTTTTGAAATAAGTTATGATTTGTTTGGAATGTGGTATTGATAAGCCATGATATTAACCCATGCTATTGTAACAAAGCATATTCACAAGTTCATAATATCAATGGCAAAGTGGAGGTGAATATCCATGATTAAAAATCTTGTCATATTGTTATAAAATATTTTGATTGTGAAATAAGTTACATTTTTTAGGCATGTGGTATTGATAAGCAATGGTATTAGCCCATGGTATTGTAACAAAGGCTATTTACAAGTTAATCATATCCATGGTAAAGTGGGGATGAATATCCATGGCTAAGAATATTTTGATATTGTTACAAAATATTTTGATTGTGAAATAAGTTATGTTTTTTGGGTATGTGGTATTGATAAGCCATGGTATTGTACCAAAGCCCAATTTTTACAAGTTAATAATATCCAGGGTAAAGTGGGGGTGAATAAGCATGGTTAAGAACCTTGCCATATTATTATAAAATATTTTGGTTGTGAAATAAGTTATGGTTTTTGGGTGGGCCATATTGATAAACCATGGTATTGGCTCATGGTATTGTAACAAATCCTATTGACAAGTTAATAACAAAATCAAAAGATAACAAATTGAATTCTATTATTTTTATTACTTTAACTTTTTATTCTTAATTGAGCCAACATTTAAATGTTTTCACTCATCCCCCATCAATTTAATCTTTTATTTTTTATAATTAAGTGGGCATTTAGAATTGTTTACATACTTACATTACACCTATACCTCTACTCTATACTGGGTTGTAGAGCCTCGACCCAACAATAATTAGACATCCCTTATTTTATAAACAATAATTAGACATCCCATAATTTTAAATTTAAATAATTTATTATAATATTATTACATGGTGGGAAAACCTATCATAACTTGTGAAACTAATAGTGAAACAAATAGGCAGATTAAACAATGGAATGAGCGAGACGCAGAGCTCCAAGAAAAGTAGGGTTCAAGATTGTAAACAAAGATAACTGTTTCTAGCAGACGGTCTGCAGATTGTCACTTCAGTTTTGTGGCGAATCGTTATAGTTTTGAAGGTCTGATCATAATTTATGGCGGTGGCCCCAGGAGGGGGGCCGTTACCCTCCTTCAAACATGTTACTGCGGGAGGGCCACCGGTTGGTAGTACGGGGCGTCCGAACCGACAAACTGGTGATATGTAGAGGCCTGGACCGGTTCTTGGTGCAGAATGGCAATCGAAGACTAAAGGGCAGTGCTTTCCACGGGCGCACAAAAAACCAAGGTTTGTTATTCCGCCAAATACCTTAAAAGATTATCGTTGTTATATGAAGGATCATGCTTTAATTTGTAAATTCATTGGTCTATGGCCGATGGAGAAAGACCTGCTACGGTGGATTCAACATAAATGGCAACCCAAAGGACAGCTTGATCTGAAATTTGGCCCTCGAGGGTTTTTCATAGTTATATTCACTAATTTTTTGGACAAAGAACGAATATTTGAAGGAGGTTCGTATTTTTTTAACAATGTAGGGCTATTTATGAGGCACGGGGAGGAATGTTATAATCCTGATGATGAAAAATTTCTAGAGGCACCGGTTTGGGTTCGTTTATTTGCTTTACCTATTGATTTCTGGGCCCTTGATATTCTAGAAGGGATTGGTAATTCCTTGGGAAATTTTGTTAAAATTGCGGAGACAACATGTCGGGGTCGCTACACCTCGTTTGCACGTATTTGTGTGTATATGAATATTTCCGAACCCCTTCCTGAAACCATCGAATTGGAATATGAAGGCAAGATATGGCAGCAGACTCTGGATTATGAGCACATTCCTTTTCGCTGTCATCGATGTCATGAATATGGTCATTTATATAAATTTTGTCCACAAAATTCTCCCGAGGTTAAAGAGCCTGCAGCAGGGGCCCAATCTAAAGAGGAAGGGGAGATGGATGATGGCTTTATTCCTACCGTTGTGAAGAAAGAAAGTGTTAGACAGGCTGCTACCTCCCAAACCAGCCATCAATATTGTGTCTCGGCTAATCCTTTTGAGGTTTTATAGGAAGATGAGACTCTGGTATCCATGGATAAGAATGACATTTCAGACTTGCATGTAGAAGTCCAGCATCCTGCACCATCCCAGGAACAGCTTGGGAAGGAAACGCGTGTTGAGGACCCCAATCAACCCGAAATGCAGATTGATAAACCTTCCTCTGTCAAGCGTAAAGCACCCCTCGATACTGCTGAGTTTACGATGGTGCTTAGTCAATCACAGGATCAAGAAACGATGGACATTGAGACTCCTCCAGAGGATCTTAATACAGAGGAATAGGTTATGAAAAGGCTGCTTCATGAATGGTGGAATTTAGATGACCGGTTTATACCTGCTGATCAAAAAACTCTCTACAAGCAATCGTTTGAGAATTATTTAACTGCTCAGACTAACAAATCTACCAATAATCCTGAGTCTAGTCTGCATAAAGTGGGTACTCAGCTTTCAAAACAAGGTAAGAATAAAGGAAGAAAAAATCTCCAAGAATTGATTCATTTAGTTGGTGAAATGTTGGTTAATACAGGTAAAATCATGCCGTTAACAACGGTCTTTCAAAGACTACCTAAACCTTAATCATGAAAATCCTATCTTGGAATATCCGGGGTTTAAATAGTCTAGGTAAACAGCGCTATCTAAAGGAGAAATTAAAAAAATAACGACCTGATATTATGTTTTTACAAGAAACAAAGATCATTACATCTCGCTTTGATACAATTTTAAAGAATTTTACACCTCACTATGAAGTAATGGTCATTGATGCTCGCGGCACTGCAGGAGGCATTGCAATTCTTTGGAACCCTAGTACAGTTACTGCAGATGCTTGGTTTGGGTTTCACTATAGTTTATCGGGCACTTTTCGAATGGTAGGGTCTGATGTCATATTCTTAGTTACAACTGTTTATGGTCCACATTCACCAGTGGAAAAATCTCAGTTTCTTGATACCCTTCGCGAATTGAGACTGACTCATCAAGAGAATAATTGGATTATTGGTGGTGATTTTAATCTCATTCTCAATCTTAATGAAAAGAAAGGTGACATTCGGAGAGAAGATCAGGAGATGGAATTGTTTCGTGATTTATTAGCTGACCTTCATTTGGTGGATATTCATACCGTTAATGGTATTTATACTTGGAATAACCGTCGTGGGGAAGCGCACCAAGTTGCATCGTGTCTTGACCGTTTCTTAGTTTTTGAGGATTTATACAATCTGGATTTGCACTTTGAGGCTTCCATTCTGGCCTCCTTAGGCTCTGATCATTGGCCCATTAGTTTATTTATGGATATCAAGGATATGCCTCAGCACAGGCCTTTTTGTTTTGAGAAGTTCTGGTTACGGGATCCTTCTTTTGTTGAGCGAGTTAAGCAGTGGTGGCAATCGGCGCAGATACAGGGATGGAACCGTATGCATACTTTTCAACTAAAACTAAAACATATTAAGAAGGAGATTAAACACTAGAACAAAACACATCTTGGTAATATTCATACTGCATTGAAAATCCTCCAGGATCGGATGCAACACATTCAACAGGAAATCATTCTTCATGGTCGAACGACAGATCTTGCTCAGCAAGAAGGTTTAGTTCTTAGTGAGCTTGAAGAGAGACGCAAACAGGAGGAGATCTTATGGAAGAAGAAGTCTCGAGTGCAATGGTTGAAGGAAGGGGAGAAAAACACATCTTTTTTTCATAACTCTCTCATTCAATGACAACAACATAATCGAATATTTTCCTTGAAGGATGGGACAGGCGCAAAAGTTTTTAGGCATGATCAATTGGAAAATATCCTGGTTGGTCACTTTCGTGATATGATGATAGAACCTGTTAATGACCGAACAGAGGCTATTCGCCGGATTACTGCTCATATTCTGGCAATTGTATCCCGGGATCAAAATATTTCCTTATTGCGCAGTATTACTTTCACAGAGGTGGAGGAAGTTGTTCAGAATCTTCCTAAGGGTAAAGCCCCTGGCCCTGATGGATTTACAACCGAATTTTATCAGGCCTGCTGGCCTTTTATGGGCCATGACATTTGGGCTTTGGTTGAAGAATCTCGTAGGACACGGCAGATCTGCCCGGCCCTAAATTCCACTTTTATTACTTTGATCCCTAAACAAACTCATACAGATACCTCGTTAGGCTTTCGTCCAATAGCGCTGTGTAATGTCATTTACAAAATACTTTCTACTATTATGGTCAATCGGTTAAAACCAATTCTCTTGGATATTATTTCGCCAGAGCAAATGGGCTTTGTTAAAGGTAGGAAAATCTTAGATGGGTTGGTAACAGTTCAAGAGGCAATTCATTCTTTGAAACAACAGAAACGGAAAGGTATGTTGGTTAAATTAGATTTTTCTAAAGCCTATGATAGGCTAAATTGGGATTATCTAAAAGCTGTTTTATTATCTTTTGGATTTGATAACCGCTGGATTCAATGGTTATTTTCTTGTATATCGTCACCAAATTACTCAATCCTGGTATATGGTATTCCTAGTTCTACATTTACTGCGCAACAGGGATTGCGCCAAGGGGATCCTATCTCCCCTTTCTTATTTATTATTGCTGCTAAAGGCCTGGGTCGGCTTATTAAGGCGGAAGTCGACAATCATTCATTCAAGGGTATGAATCTCTGGGGACGGGCTCTGACGCTCTCCCATCAACAGTTCGTTGACGATGTTATGTTTTTTTCTCAGGTTTCATTAAGGGAAGCTAATTCTCTATTGCATATTCTTAACCTTTTTATGGAAGCGTCTGGTACTATTATCAACAAGGATAAATCTCTTATTTAATTCTTCAATACCCCAGCACCTGTTGAGTGGTTTATTGCACGTACTCTTGGATTCCAAATTGGTCAGTTGCCGTTTAAATATCTGGGTTTTATGTTGCATACATCCCCCTTCAGTGCAGCAACTTGGGAATCTTTGATCACTAGTCTTCGTCTTCGTTTGCAAAACTGGGCCCTTCGAATGCTCAATGCACCAAGTAGAGTTATTTTACTCCACTCTGTCTTACAAGCTATACCTATTTATCAGTTCTCAGGCCGCGCAGCTCCTAAACATGTCTGTGCTACCTTGGTTAGTATTTTCCAGAAATTCCTTTGGCAAGGTATGCAAACTACGCACAAATGGGCTTTATTATTTTGGGAAAGGTTAATTAAATCTAAACGATTTGGGGGACTCGGGCTTCGGGATCCTTTCATATTAAATCAAATAATGGGGGCTAAACTCTGGTGGTGATGGGTCCAGGGTGTTTAGGAACTTTGGAAGCGAATTTGGCAAAATAAGTATGCAATGCCCCAGTCAATTGTGGGTAGACTGAAAGCAACCTCTACTCCAAAAGGTTCCACTATCTGGAATTTAGCAGTGGCAAATCGAGATCTCATTCGTGAACATAGTTTTTGGGAGGTACGGGGTGGTCATTCTACGCTCTTCCGGGAGGATTCTTGGCAGCGGCGTGAAAGATTATTTAGCAGATTGGATTTGGCTGAAATATTCTTATTCACAAATCTCCCCAATACCGGACATATCAATCATTACTGGATGATAAACTCCAATGGACAATGGTGCATTTGGAAAACTCGGGATCATTGGGATCGGGCACCTCATACGGCTCAATGGAACAATTTCGCTAAAGAAATGAAGACTCGCACTATTATGACAGCTGTTGGGGCAGATATTCTTCGGTGCGGCTACCAGCCTAAAGGAATGTTTACTGTCAAAGAGGCTTATTCCATTAAATCATGTCAACTGCAAGATGTTGCAGCCCCTATTTGGACTAAAATTTGGAATGACAATTTTTGGCCAAAGGTGGCATATTTGAAAGACGTATTCTCAGTAACTTGAATATTACCCCTCAGATGCTTGATGCTTCATTAAGAAAATCTCAGCCAATGATCACTTCTACTCCCTCTCATTATTTACCTCCACCTTTGTTTTTCATGAAATTAAATTTTGACGGGGCATCAAAAGGGAATCCTGGTCAAGCAGGCATTGGTGGTATATTTTGTGATTCTTCTAATCGAGTTTGTCGAGTGTATTCTTATCCTTTGGGATATATTACCAATAATGAAGCTGAATTGATGGCCTTGAAGCAGGGTCTCCTTATTGCGCTTCGGGAAGGCTACCAAAGGTTACAGGTTGAAGGGGATTCTGCAATAGCAGTAGGTATTCTCAAAAAGCTCCAACAGGGCAATCCTTGGCAGCGAATTAGCAAGAGCTGGCGCACAGCGAAGTTGGTGGAAGATATAAGTAGTCTTCTAGGCCAATTTGGTTCAGTGATTTGTTCCCATGTTCGCCGAGAAGGTAATCAACCAGCAGATTACTTGGCAAATTGGGCTTGTAAGCATGACCACAGACATCTGGATATTAACGGTTCACACCAGGCCTGGCAAGTGGAGCTCTTTTCTTTGCAAGTTATTGTTGATCGGGATCGTTCTCACTCCCCCCCGATCGGGGTGCGTACAGATTGAGGTGGTTTGTTATCGACCACGTGTTGGATGCATCGCTGGCCCATTATGTATATGGTCCTATCGTCGGTGTATTGGTTCGATGAGCCTCCCTTGCTAGTACGTTGCATGCTTGAACCAGTTGGTATGATTAATGCACTGTCAGGTGCATTCATCCCTAGTTTTATGCGGAACATTGCGCCTTTCCAAGTTTGTTTTTACTTGGCATGCTCCATTCTCGTCTGCTTCTATCTTGGAGTATTATTGCAGGTCTGGGCATCGGTCTTCCGGGCACATTTCCTACGGAGGTGTTTCTGGTATGTAATGGGACTTTTCTTTCTGCATACTTCTGTCGCACAGTATGAGTCTCTGTTCGATTTTCTTTAGTTGCCTTGTATGCATACGGTTATGCTGTTTCAGAGTCTCTGTTCCAAGTGGGTAGTCTTTAGAATTGGGCATATGGGGGAGGTTGAACCTCATTTTCGTAGCCCCCGAGTTTTGCCTCTAGATTTTTGGGGGCAGGATAGCCATCAATTTGCTTTGAATTCTGTCTTTCCATGGCCCTGTTTTCCTTTCATATCAGGGGTAGGCTCCTTTGTTAGCTATCATCCTTTATTCTCGAAGAACGTGGTCTTTTGTTCCATGGGGATTAACTCTTTTACCACTTGCCGCTGTTTAGACTTCTTTATGGCTTCGCGGGCTGAGGTTAATGTAACTGTTACTTTCCTATACACGCATGACGTATCACAGATTTTGCTCGAAAGCATTTGTCGGTCCCTACTGCGGCTTCATATTCCTTTCTGCATGGGCTGGTTGATGCTGGGTTCTTAATGTATACACATTTTTTTCCACATGGCATTGATATTGGCAGGTTGCAATTTCTGGTGGATTATGCGGATTTATGTTTTTTTATATATGGGATTTCTACTGCGTCTGGTCTCAGGGGTCTTGCTTCAGCAGTTTTCCAGCGTTTTCTCTACCACTGTGCATGCTTTCTATGTTGATTTCTTTGGCCGCGCTCTACGATGGTTTGCTGTTACCTATTGGCTCACTGTCTTGGCTATAATTTTCGCGGTGCAGTTTGTTACACATTATCCAGCCTATGCGTTTGTGGATAGATGGTCTGCTGTTCCCTTTACTGTTGCTTTTCGGTGGTGGCTGGTTCATTGTATTGGATATGTTCTTTTGCAGTTTGATTTTTTTCTGACTTTTCAGCTCTTACCTGGTCCTCTGGCCACAGGCCTCTCGGCACGATATTCTACTGCAAGTATGGTGAAACAGAATTCGAGGAGGGCCACACGCGCTCAACAATCCAAGTCTGTGGTAGGAACTAGTCGACGGGGCTGCAAAACAAATACATAGGTGGTCCAAGAGCTGGCTCAAGTTTATGAAGCTGGTAATCAGGAAAAGATTAAATCTACAATCCAAGGATGGGAGGTTGAAACTGACAGTGAAGAGGTGAGTATGGATGAACAGCTCTCCCACATGGACTTTTTACTCGATCCAGGTAGTACTTGAGGACGTGTTTCTCTCTTCCAACAATTCGTCAAGATATATTGGAAGATGAAGTGTATCCTTGCCAAGGCTATGGCAGCAAATGAAAAGCAGAGTCTTACCTCTTCCATACTATTTGAGTTGCAATAGCTGAAGATGGACATGCATGCCATCTCCAAGGTACAGATCCAGTTAAATGATAAGGTGGGCAAGCTGGAACAGCAGGTGCAGCTCCTTCATCGTAGGCCACATGTGTTTGGGCAAGCTGATACTTCTTCCGCTGCTGCTTTAGTTGGTTAACTTATTTTCTGTTCATGTAATTTTGGCTCCTGTTAACTCTTTTTTTGGTATTTGCTGTAATTATTTTGGACATACTACGGCCCTTAAATCTGTTAGATCTAGGCTTAGACAATTTTGTTTTTGGTCTGCTTATAACTCGTTGCAGTGGCCAACAGACCTGGTTTCCTTCGGGCAGGTTGAGGTCACTGCATTGGTTTTATCCTGTATGACTCTCTGCCCTTTATATTATCGTAACTGAAAGGTCCTATGAAGCTTACAAAAAAAAATTAGTGAAACAAATAGAAAAATCAAGCCTTTTAAAATTAAGAAAGAGTGTTAAGACATAATAATTATTATATCACATTCTCACCATAATTTTAAAATTAAATTATTATTATAATAAATATTATATCAAATCTAGTTGTAATTACCAATCAAATAATAGAAAATAATTTTAGGACATATTCATTATTATATCACATTCTAACTCTAATTTTAAAATTAAATTGTTTTTGTGTCTTGAGTGGACCTAATGGTTAAGAGTATGTGTTTCCTCTTAAGAGGTCACACCAGAGTGAGGTAGAGTATGTATGCCTTTTTAGACTTAGCACTCAAATAATTGGGTAGAGATAAGTTCCTTATCCCACAAACAAAGGAGTCTTAGTCATACACCAATTTAGTGTCTAACCGGCTTGACAATGACCATAAAATTAAATAATTATAATAAATATTATATTAAATATAATTATAGTAGAAACATTTATCGATATTGGCCGACCATTACTCAAACTCAAAAGTCCCACGAGGAAAAACATGGACTCTATACTTATACATATCGTTTGGCCTTCATTCTACTTGTTTATACGCATTCTTGTACATTTTTCTCTGAAACTAAGCATACAGGATTTGAGGAAAAAATGGGGGATGTGGATGAGGAAGTTTTTCATCGCAAACTGTATGAAGCAGGGAAGCAGCTGGAACATGCATCTGAGACGAGCACAGGGCTACGTCAAGCCCTAGAAAGAGTGGAGCTTTGTTCGATGCCTCGCTCACTGCGCCATTCACTGCGCCCATCACAGGATGCACTAGTCGACCTGATATTATGTTTTTACAAGAAACAAAGATCATTACATCTTGCTTTGATACAATTTTAAAGAATTTTACACCTCACTATGAAGTAATGGTCATTGATGCTCGCGGCACTGCAGGAGGCATTACAATTCTTTGGAACCCTAGTACAAGCATCGCATGCTTGGTTTGGGTTTTACCATATTTTATCGGGCACTTTTCGAATGGTAGGGTCTGATGTCATATTCTTAGTTACAACTGCTTATGGTCCACATTCGCCGTTGAAAAATCTCATTTCTTGATACCCTTCGCGAATTGAGATCGACTCATCAAGAGAATACCGATTATTGGTGGTGATTAATCTCATTCTCGAATTCAGAACAAAGAAAGGTGACATTCGGAGAGAAGATCGGAGATGGAATTGTTTCGTGATTTATTAGCCGACCTTCATTTGGTGGATATTCATACCGTTAATGGTATTTATACTTGGAATAATCGTTTGGGGAAGCGCACTGCTGCATCGTGTCTTGACCGTTTCTTAGTTTTTGAGGATTTCCAGCAATTTGGATTTGCACTTTGAGGCTTCCATTCCTGCCTCCTTAGGCTCGATCATTGGCCCATTATTGGTTTGATATCAAGGATATGCCTCTAAAGATGTGCCTTTTCGTTTGAGAAGTACTAGTTACGCGGATCCTTCTTTTTTTGTTGAGCGAGTTACAAAGGTGGCAATTGGCGCAGAGCATATGGATGGAACCGTATGCATACTTTTCAACTAAAACTAAAAAAGACATATCAAGAAGGAGATTAAACATCGGAACAAAACATATTTTGGTAATATTCATACGTATTGAAAATCCTCCAGATCGGGATGCAACACATTCAATGTGAAATCATTCTCTGCGGTCGAACGGCGCATCTTGCTCAAAGAAGAAGGTTTAGTTCTTAGTGAGCGAAAGAGAGACACAAACATGAGGAGATCTTATGGAAGCAGAATTCTCGAGTGCAATGGTTGAAGGAAGGGGAGAAAAACACATCTTTTTTTCATAAATCTCTCATTCAACGACGACAACATAATTGAATATTTTCCTTGAAGGATGGGACAAAGAAAGTTTTTAGGCATGATCAATTGGAAAATATCCTCGTTGGTCACTTTCGTGATATGATGATAGAACCCGTTAATGACCGACCGAGGCTATTCGCCGGATTACCGCTTCTCATATTCCTAAATAATTGCATTCCGGATCAAAATATTTCCTTATTGCGCAAAGATTACTTTCGTCGCAGGTGGAGAAGTTGTTCAATCTTCCTAAGGGTAAAGCCCCCGGCCCCTAGATGGATTTACAAATTAATTTTATCGTGCCCGTCAGCCTTTTATGGGCCATGACATTTGGGCTTTGGTTGAAGAATTCGACAGGACACTACATCTGCCCGCTTCCACCAACTTTTATTACTTTGATCCCCAAACAAACTCATAGAGATACCTCGTTAGGCTTTCGTCCAATAGCGCCGTGTAATGTCATTTACAAAATACTTTCTACTATTATATCAATCTAAGTAAAACCACCCTTCTTGGATATTTCGCCGCAGCAAACAAAGCTTTGTTAAAGGTAGGCAAATCTTAGATGGGTTGGCAATGTACTAAGAGGCAATTCATTCTTTGAAACAAATCGTAAACGGCAAGGTATGTTGGTTAAATTAGATTTTTCTGTGCCTATGATAGGCTAAATTGGGATTATCATGTCGCTTTTATTATCTTTTGGATTTGATAACCGCCTGATCTCAATGGTTATTTTCTTGTATATCGTCACCGAATTACTCAACTTCGGTATATGGTATTCCTAGTTCTACATTTCATCGCGCAACGGATTGTGCCAAGGGGATCCTATCTCCTTTCGTTTATTATTGCTCCTAAAGGCCCTCGGGTCGGCTTATTAAGGCGGAAGTCGACAATCATTCGTTCAAGGGTCCGAATCTCTCGGGGACCCGGCTCGACGCTCTCCCATCAACAAGCTCGTTGACGATGTTATGTTTTTTCTCAAGTTTCATTAAGGGAAGCTAATTCTCTATTGCATATTCTTAACCTTTTTATGGAAGCGTCTGGTACTATTATCAACAAGGATAAATCTCTTATTTACTTCTTCAATACCCCAAAGACCGTTGAGTGGTTTATTGCACGTACTCTTGGATTCCAAATTGGTTAGTTGCCGTTTAAATATCCGGGTTTTATAAGTTGCATACACCTCTTCGCGCAACTTGGGAATCTTTGATCACTAGTCTTCGTCTTCGTTTGCAAAAATTAGGCCCTTCGAATGCTCAATGCACCAAGTAGAGTTACTACCCACTCGTCTTACAAGATATACCTATTTATCGCTCGTGTCACAAGAAATTCTCCTAAACATGTCTGGTATACCTTGGTTAGTATTTTCCGGAAATTCCTTTGGCAAGGTACGCAAACTATGCACAAATGGGCTTTATTATTTTGGGAAAGGTTAATTAAATCTAAACGATTTAGGGGACTCTAAGCCCGGATCCTTTCATATTAAATCAAATAATGGGGGCTAAACTCGGTGGTGATGGGTCCACGGTGGTTAGGACCTTTGGAAGCGAATTTGGTAAAATAAGTATGCAATGCCCCACGAATCTGTGGGTAGACCGAAAGCAACCTCTTACTCCAAAAGGTTCCACTATCCGGAATTTAGCAAGGAAAATCGAGATCTCATTCGTGAACATAGTTTCGGGAGGTACGGGGTGGTCATTCTACGCTCTTTCCGGAGGATTCTTGGCAACGACGTGAAAGATTATTTTTAGCAGATTGATTTGGCTGAAATATTCTTATTCACAAATCTCCCAATACCGGCATATATCAATCATTAATGATGAATAACTCCACCGGACAATGGCGCATTTGGAAACTCCTAGATCAAAGGGGATCGTGCACCTCATACGGCTCAATGGAACAATTTCGCTAAAGAAATGAAGACTCGCACTATTATGACAAACAAGTGCGTATATTCTTTCTGGGCTACCAGCCTAAAGGAATGTTTACCGTCAAAGAGGCTTATTCCATTAAATCACGTCAATCGCAAGATGTTGCTCATTTGGACTAAAATTTGAATGATACCCTTAACAAAGGTGGCATATTTGAAAGACGTATTCTTAGTAACTTGAATATTCTTCGCATGCTTGATGCTTCATTAAGAAAATCTCAGCTAATGACTACTTCTACTCCCTCTCATTATTTAATTTCCATCTTTGTTTTTCATGAAATTAAATTTTTGATCGGGCATCAAAGGGAATCCTGGTCGCTGGTGCATTGGTGGTATATTTGTATCTTTCAATCGAGTTTGTCGAAAGTGTATTCTTATCCTTTGGGATATATTACCAATAATGAAGTCAATTGATGGCCTTGAAGTGGTCTCCTTATTGTGCTTCCTCGGGAAGGCTACCAAAGGTTACAAAGTTGAAGGGGATTCGCAATGGCAGTAGGTATTCTCAAAAAAGCTCCAACAGTGGCAACTCTGGCAGTCAATTAGCAAGAGTTGGCGACAAGAAGTTGGTGGAAGATATAAGTAGTCTTCTAGGCCAATTTGTCTTGATTTGTTCCCATGTTCACGAGAAGGTAATCAACCAACAGATTACTTGGCAAATTGGCCGAAAGGTGACCACAAACATCTGGATATTAACGGTTCACACCAGGCCTGGCAAGTGGAGCTCTTTTCTTTGCAAGTTATTGTTGATCGGGATCGTTCTCACTCCCCCGATCGGGGTGCGTACAGATTGAGGTGGTTTGTTATCGACCACGTGTTGGATGCATCGCTGGCCCATTATGTATATGGTCCCGTCGTCGATGTATTGGTTTGATGAGCCTCCCTTGCCAGTACATTGCATGCTTGAACCAGCTGGTATGATTAATGCACTGTTAGGTGCATTCATCCCTAGTTTTATGCGGAACATTGCGCCTTTCCAAGTTTGTTTTTACTTGGCATGCTCCATTCTCGTCTGCTTCTATCTTGGAGTATTATTGCAGGTCTGGGCATATGTCTTCTGGGCACATTTCCTACGGAGGTGTTTCTGGTATGTAATGGGACTTTTCTTTCTGCATACTTCTGTCGCACAGTATGAGTCTCTCTTCGATTTTCTTTAGTTTCCTTGTATGCATACGGTTATGCTGTTTCAGAGTCTCTGTTCCAAGTGGGTAGTCTTAGAGCTCATTGTAGAGAGTTTTCAAGACCTGGGGGAGATGAACAGCCCCTCCTTTGCAAGAAGGATTTTCCTTCTCAAGATTGTTGAAGAAGTCCAGCTTGTCACACTCATGCTGAACCTTGAATTGGACGACCTCCTCTGTGAGATGTGCAAACATTTTTTTGTTGCGGTTTCTCGCCATGCTTATTCGGTAGATGTATGTGCTTCCCATGAAAAATATTATGGTGTTCGTCCTTAAAGAAAGTGATGCAATATCTGTGCAATTATTGTCTGTTTTTCTCTCCAACGTGACAAGAGAAGCGAGGAGCTCTTCACCGGCTGCATTCGTTAGCCATGGATGTCGTTGCGTCTTGTGCTGAAAGACTCAGACCATATTTGAAAGAGAAATTTCCACCGGAGGCAGGCACCATTGCAACTGTGTACATAGGCAATGAAGATCTTATTCATGATATCTGCAGAGATAGAAGCCAAGAGATTAATGCTAGTAATATACAGCTCCCAAGGTGGAGGAGACTGTAATGACATATATCAGAACCCAGAATCAACTGAACTGCTGAATGATCCAAACCTCAGGTTGCAAGTCCAGTGTCTCCTGATGGTCGCCATAATGAATCTGTTAATGACAAGAAGAGTGAAGCTGCTCTTAAGTTGGTAAGATTATTTTCACTGATACCTCCCTATCCATTTCCAGATGTTACATCTGGACGCAACTGCGAGGTGGCGCGGCAAAATACGATCAGAGGTTAAAGAAGATGATTCCATGTACGTAGAAACAGAATCCGAAGGTATTTTTTCACCAGCGGAGACTGTTGGCGAGTCTGCCAACAACGTTTCAATTTCGAGATCGTTGAAGCGGGAGGAGGATAACAAAGAATTCCGCGAGGAAGAGGCGATCCTTGAAGGTAATAGAGACATCTGAAGATAGTTCCACGGATGAAGATTAGATGCTAGTTTCTCTGAAACCCTAATCCAATTATAGGTTGTTAGTAACCTACGATTGAATGTGTCTCATATTGTCTAATGTGATGGAATTTACTGGAACTTTGAATTTATAGTTGTTCATTTTTTATTCGTTGGTATTGATAGAATTCACTGTAATTACAATACTGAATTAATTTTAGTACAAAGGAATGAAATGAATTAGTAATGAAATCATTATTTTTATTATCTTTCTTTTCTTTTAGAATTGGTTTATAATGTTCTCATTATGTATAAATACAAAGATGTATTGTACACTTTATCACAAATAGCTTCCTCGACATAAGTATCATTTTTGTATATCTCAGATAGTTTTGTACTAAGAAATCACTTTTGATGACTTATTTTTAATGAACCTTGTGAAAGATATGTATGATAAAATGTTATTTTTGCAGCCATCACTAAAAAAAAGAGATTCAGTTTAAACTTATGTATAGATGTGCATTTGGATATCTAATTTTATCATTAAATCGAAGCTGCATTTGGATAATATTTTACCAAAGGGAAGGAAAAAAATGAAATTAATATATTGCTTTATATTATGTAGGGAAAGAGTATATGGTTATTATATTGTTTTATTTGCCAGAGGTATTTGTTTATTATAATTTGGATAATATTTTACCAAAGGGAAGGAAAATGAAATTAATATATTGCTTATATTATGTAGGGAAAGAGTATATGGTTATTATATTGTTTTATTTGCTAGAGGTTTTTGTTTATTATATGTTTATAATTTGTTATTTTGGAAAGTCTATAATTTAGTCTTTACATGATATTAAATAAATGATACTTATGTTTTTCTTTAATTATGGAATTTAGATTTTTATCTAAATTTATTGCAAAAGTATTTTATTTTTGAAGATAAGTAGTATTTATTTATTTATGTTGCAATTTTTTATATATTTTCTTGAGACATATAATCTTTTTTATTATGGAATTTAGTGGAACTAATTGTTTGGTTGACCTCTAAGAGAACAACCAATCTAGGACTTTACAACGTGAAGTTGACACTTTTTTTTTTGTCTTGCTCAAAGTATGAACCAAAATATCTAATAATACTAACAACAAATAAAGTGTCTAGTCTATTGGTTTTATTCCCAAATTCATTACACACTAAAAACCCTCTTTCTCAAAAAAAAATTAGAGATGAGTGGATTGATTTTTGATCTCATGGGTAGAGGTGATGTACACCAATTATCATTTGAAGAAATTTGTAAAATATGCAAGAACATCTCAAAAGGACAAAAGAATAAGTAAATCAACATCAATATTGGTAAGTCAAGTTGAACTTGAAATTTGCTTGATAAATTTAAAACATAAATTCTTAGTGATCTAAGTGATCAAGTAGAAAATGTTAAGAATGCGAAATGAGAAAAAAAGAAAATGTTCATATTTGTGTTGTCCATGCATAATCACATCCTATTAAATATTGTCCATCATTACCAAGGTTGAAGGAATATCAGTCAACATGATATTGGAGCAAGACAATCACCAAAGTAGCTATGTTAAGTGTAGCTCCAAGAAGGCCATGGAAACCTAGTTAACACGGTATGGTTCACATGGAAGTCTTGGAAATTTAAAGACATAATAATTATTATAATGAATATTATATCACATTTTAACCATAGTTTCAAAATTTTTATCATTATAATGATATTAAATATAATCCTAAAATCAATAAAATATCGTTGTAATTATAGATCAAATAATTAGAGGTTATGCAAGAACAAAAACATAATTATAGGAAAATTTATTGATATTGGCGTAATATACGTGATAGGAAGTGCGTACAATACATGAAATAAAGTGGATCACTCCGAATTTGTGCGGATACTAGAAGGGATTCAAGTGCGAAATTCTTATAATGACCAATGTATAGGTGGATAAAAAAATATTGTGGATTCCTAAAAGACAATATATGTTGATTAATGAAAATACATGAGTGTGGGTTTCTTTGTGGATAAGAATGAATATATGCGGATTATGTGATAAACAAGATTACAAGATTACTATGTGGAAAAACAATGACTATATGTAGTCTAGTGAACTAAAATAAGTGTGAGTTACAGAAATATGTCAAGTTATGAATACAGATCATTATGAGTAGCATTCGATGTCATGGACTAATTATAATGTTATAATGGTTATCATAGTATCGAGAAAAGAAGAAGGTAAATATGTGATTTACCTTCCCGATTACGATCAACAAGAGAAAGTATTATACCTTTAGTATCAAAGATACGTGAAGTAAAGATAAGATCTACAATGATCTTTGAAGATAAACTTAGACCCAGATCTCTAGCATTGGTGTAGGACAATGCAGGTTGGTGCAAGAAGAGAAGGATTAGCATTGAAAGTTGTCTAAGGAGCAAAGTGACAAGATCTTGGAAGCATAAATAAGTCAAGGGTCCTAGGTCTTGGTCATGGTACTTGTCATTTGAAGATCTATGTAATGGCTCTGCAGGCCTTCCAAGAGGGAGAGGTTTTGACTGCCTCTAGGAACCTAATTTGTGACTTGTGTATTTTGATAATTGACTTGATGAATGAAAAAGAAGATAACGAAGAGAAGACATAAGTAACTCAACTAATCTCACAAGTAATTATCAAGAAGAGAATTTTGAATTAATCACTAGCCCTCCAAATTCTCAACACGATTTCAGAGCTAAGGTGCTAGAAAGGCATAGAGACACCCACAGATAAGATTTCATGGAAGGCATCAAAGCAAGGTGAAAGGTTGAAGAATAAAACAAAGAAGGAAGTCTACACAACAACTAGGATCTTTGT
Source organism: Pinus albicaulis (assembly GCA_034641835.2). NCBI lineage: Eukaryota > Viridiplantae > Streptophyta > Pinopsida > Pinales > Pinaceae > Pinus > Pinus albicaulis. Next base: position 29,599 of record JAXQQM020065013.1, read on the forward strand.
ATTAATGAACAGCATTTGATAATAGTATACAAAGCAAGGATTTGATTAGAAGAAAGGCCGCCTTCCTACAATGAAAGAAATAAGAAAATTCTGACTTAAAGACAGATATAGTACCATCTTAATTGTTCCAGCTTCATTTCCATCTCAAAGTATTTCCATCAAAAGTTTCTCAAGGAAATTTACCCATCATCCTCAATCTTTCAAGGAATTTGTAGAACATCCCCATCAATCACCATCAAAAGGGAAGCCAGATCTAAAATTTTTGATGTCAAAAGGAGAAATCTCCTTTGAAGGAATTTTCATTTGGAAGAAGACCTTTCAAAGAAGCTCAAATCCATATTCAAAGTAATCAAGTTGATAAGGAAGAAAAATCTACTCAAAAGACCATGACAATGAAGTCAAATTCATGAAGGGAGATATAAGAGCCCAAAGGATCTGCAATCCATAAAAGACCCAATCATCTCCGATGTACCAAATCTAGAATCATCAAAAGGAGTATATGAGAAATTGGTGGAGCTATTCTATGAGTACTACAGAGAAGCAATCTCCCCGATCAAATGTAGGAACTAGGAGAAATAATGTTTTGACTCGAGATGATTTACATAGTGGTGCTAAATGCTCTACCGTAAGAATGGGGAAACTTCACTTCAAGATTATATGAGAAGATATACACCATTCCAAATACTTAGGCCCCTATGTAAAATAGAGGAAACAAGATTGAAAGCCAAAGTTTTTACAGCAGATCAAGTGAAGGGAATCAAAACCTTGCATCCATGTCTAGAAGAAAGGAAGATTTGGTAAGTTTTGGTCCTCGCAGCAAAAGAAGAAATATGGGCAAAGCATAATGCCTTGGATATGATTAAATTTGGCATTATAATAGAAATTATCCTTAATCTAAAAAAAAGGAAAAGAGAAATAGGGAATGAAGCTCTTCATTCTAGAGAAATTTCTACAGATGATGAAGTATGTATATATTATATGCCGATACTAGATGTTGTGAAGTCATGTCATATGGTTGTGGGTAATGATTTCGTATTTAGAAGTATGATCTATGGAGGAGTATTCCTTGCACAACAACAGATGAACTCAACATTATATATATCCTCATGGAATATGATGTGGTTGTATATGAGTGAGGAACTAGAAATGTGTAAGTTCCCGGGAATGAATAATGTGTAGAAAGGAAGAGATCATGAAATGCAAGAATGTCAAGGGGTTGTTATCATCCGTGGCTTTAAGAAGATGTGACTAGGAGATCTCCAGAGGATGTGTAGACTGGCTGCACTCAAAATAAGAAGACCCCTGAAAAAAACATATCATTGTGAGATGTGTCAATCAATAAAGGATGTCGATGCTCTTAAGTAAGAATATGTCATGGTGAAAGATCATCACCGAGGTAACTTTTGTTTTAAAAGTTCATATGTATATGTTTATCTGGATAATCAGAAAAAGGCTACTAATCATGAGAAAGGATGTATGATCCCCGGGAGATGATTCGAAGGAAAGAAGCATGGCATAATAAAGGGATCGATATAAAAGACAGACTTGTGACTCAAAGTGCGATGATTTCTGCCCTATGAAGCCAAAAAGTTGGAATACCTCGATATCAAAATCCATGACATCGGGGAGGAATTTTCCATGAGTCACAGATTGCCGCCAGACCCTAGTTCGTAGGGATTCTTGGTGGTAAGTTTCTTACTGGGAAGAAACTTGAAGTATGTCCCTCTTGTGTTGAGAGGGAGTGACATATGCGATTATCTATTGCTGGGTTTGTGTTATATTCTTTCCACAACTAATACGCGTTTTCGGTGTAGTAATAGGGGGGGCAGTAGCCCCCCCTACTCCGTGGTCCGGGGGAAATGGCCGGTAAAATTCTTCTTTGGCATTGCTATTTTCTGGTGGGTGGACCCTAACCCATGGTTTTGTGCATGGGTTTGCACATGGTTTTTGGGCATGATGGTTTTCGCCCTTGTGTATTTTGGTAGATCCTAGCCAAGGGAACTACGGTTATGTTCTAATCCAGGGTTAATGGATTGGGATTTATATATGCTTCCTTCGCATGTATATATGTGTTGTAACACTAAAAGGAATATCATGAAAAATCGTTCGGTCATCTCGTTTGGGATCCAAGAAAATATCTATGTTTATCCTTTATGTTTTATGCTCTTGCCATTGTTTATTTTCTCGTTTTTTAATATTCGTTTATGTATAATTTTTGCATGTTAAGTTAAAACCTACATTTGCATCGCAGCGCTTCAAACTCAAGGGAATGCGTTTGCTACCGAGGGTTTTTTGCTCGGGCCTCGAGGTAGACCCTATTCAAAGGGGATTTGCGAGATCGATTCTTGTGGTAGATGGCGATGTTGGTGAAGATAAAGTTCGAGAAATTTAATGGTCGCAGTTTTGAGTTGTGGAAGCTCAAGATGGAGGATCCGTTGGTGGATAAGGACTAGTGGATTGCGGTAGATCCGGGTACTAAAATCAAAAACAATGTCAGATGAAGACCGGTAAGAAACTGATCGGGAAGGCAAAGAGGCCAATGCTACGGTTGTGTGTCTTAGATTCAAGATGTTGAATACTCAGGGAAGCTACGATGAAGACCTTGTGGGACAAGCTAGGGACTTTGTACCACCCAAGTCTCTGTGAATAAATTAACGTTGGAAAAGTTGTATAACTCCGAGGATGAAGGATGGAGACCTGCGATGAGCATCCGAACGCCTTCAATATCGTGGTAAGTCAACTCACACCGTTGATATTAAAATATTAGATGAAGATAAGTGCATCAATTTTTGTGTTCTCTACTAGATTCGTGGGACATTCTGGTTATTGCAATAGGTAGCAATACAACTACCTTGAATTTTGATGACATCGTTTCGCCTTGTCGCTGAGGAAATGAGATAGATAAATAGGGAGGGTTAGAACAGGCTTCAACTCCGTACGAGGAAGGTCCCATAATAGAAACAGAATAAGGCTGAGGGAGATCGAAATCTTCCGGAAAGTTTGTGGTAGCGCTGAAATACGGAAAGGAAGGGAAAATTACAAAGGATCAAGTAGACATAAAGCTCCCGAGAAAGGAAATGGATCCGATGATGCTCCTTCCGCAGAGGGCAAAAACCACCTCGAATATAAGGTGTGTGGGATGTATTTGACTTTTCTTCAAATAAAACATGGACCAAAGAGTCATGGTTGATTGAATTGGGTGCATCCTTTCACTTCACTCTCCATAGGGAGTGGTTCTCAAGGAAAAGGAGAAATATGATGGAAATAATGTCTTCTTAGGTGATGATAAGAAGGCCGCATCATCGACATGGAAAAGTCAAGGAAGCCGCAAGGTAATGGATTAGAACACTTCTCGTGCTCGTACATTCGCATTGGCCGTAAATCTGATTTCGTAAGAAAGATGGATGATGTAGGTGTAAGAATAGTGTTCCGAGAAAGATACTTGTAAGATGGTTCGGGGAGCACTAGTATTAATGCAGGGAGTTCGCATTAGAACTCGTACAAGTTTGTGGCAGCACCGTTATTGATGGGTGCAAAAAAGTTCCGTGGTTCCCAAATGGAGTGGAAAGCCTAGCATTCTCTAGAGAAAAAGACCATGCTATGGCATCAAAGGCTTGGACATATTGGAGAGAAGGGTCTTCGACATCGCATGGAAATGGTATGGTAGAAGTTATGTCTAATAGCTCTCTCGGATTTTGATTAATGTGAACATTGTGTATATGGGTTGTGGGAATCGGGTGAGTTTTCCTTTCCGGTGCTAAGAGGGAAAACAAGATATTAGAGCTTGTGCATGGTGATGTGTTTAATCATGTTGGTTCCATCACTCGGGTAAGTATGTGTACTATGTTTCATTCATAGATGACTTCTTAAGGAATACATGGATATATTTCTTTATGGAAGAAATCTGAAGTCTTTTATAGATTTAAAGAATTTAAGGCTCTCAGTGGAAAACCAAAAAGAGAAGAAGATAAAGGTGCGAGGAAAGATAATGGTGGGGAGTTATGCAAGAAGGAATTTGAAGAGTTCCTTGTAAGAAGTGTGGCATAGCACGATAGAAGACTACTCCATACACACCCCAACAAAATGGAGTTGCGTAAAGAATGAAAATAATGCTAATGGAAAGGGAAAGAAGCATGCTCATGGTATCTGACATTAGACAAGAATACTCAAGTGTGAGGCGGGGTGAATCGCATGTTACTTGGTTAATGCATCACCTTCATCAGAGCGTAGGATAAGACTCCACATGAGGTATGGACTCGGTAAGAAACCGTCGGCATGTATATATATGTGTTGTAACACTAAAAGGAATATAATGAAAAATCAAGCCGGTCATCCCGATTTGGGATCCTGTGGAAAAATATCTATGTTTATCTCTGTTTTATGTTTTATGCTCTCGCTGTTTATTTCTTCGTTTTAAGATTCGTTCGCCGATAATTTCGTACGTGGCTAAAACCTACATCTATTACATGTGTCATGCACTAGACCAGGTCTAACAACCATGAGTCTTAAATAGATGCCAGTGAAGAGAATGATAGACACATCATTCTAGTCTTCACCGTGGAGGCTGATAAAAATGGAGGATTGCTAATCATCTAGCATTCGATACTCTTTAAGAATGAGATATGGAATTCAAGATAAGAGCAGTCGTGGATCGATATTATTTGAGGGTCAAGCTACCCAAGAGAAGAATAGTCCAAGAAGGTTATACTCTCAAAAACATAGGTGGGGTATACCTTGGAGAGACAATGACTATGGTGTTTATTAGTCATGTGTCCGCTGAAATTTTAGCCCATTTTCTCGTTGAGAGATGGGGTTTAGTCAAGGCCTCGTACTCAGAAAATGTTGGTTGATATGATTCTATACAAACGTTATCAATATGATTTTTCCAAGGAGATTCTTCAAACTTGAAAGTGATCATGTACCCGTATGAATTCCTCCTTAGTTATGAGGAGTGTTTAAAAGTGTAATCAGGTTGGTCTTCATATCGACTCTTACATAATTATGTATTTATGTAAAGAAGAAGACAAATATAATAAAATGTATATTGGTTAAATACATGTGGTATGAAATATTTTATCTTAGGTTAATATAATTTTCCTGATGTCTATCTAGGGTTGTCTTCTCGTCATAAATATAATTAAGTGTCTTGTATATGAAGTGTCTAGACTAAAGAAAATGCTCCAAGATCCTTTTCATGAAACCACAAGAAATGACTCTTGTATGATTCTCTAGGTATTACACTCATAACACCGGACAGAAACCACGTTGGCCTATGAACATAAGTATAAGTCGGCTTAAATACAAAGGTGAAATCGTACTCTACCATATTGTTGTAGGGTCGGCCTAAAATTTGAATCAAAGCACCATATATATACACTCGTGTCTCCGCTCATTCATGGCTAAGTTTGTGTTGATATCTACAATAATAGGTGGGCTTTCTCAGCAAAAATCCATAATATACCTAATAAGAAGAAAATACATGAAATGCGCTTTGGATCACTTTGAATTTGTGTGTAGATACTAGAAGGGATTCATGGAAATTATTAATAATGAATATATGTGGATTGGTAGATAAAAAATATTGTGGATTCCTATGTAGAAAGGCAATGAATATATGTTGATTAATGGAACATACATGAGTGCGGGTGCCTATGTGGATAACAATGACTATATGTGGATTGGTGGACAAAAGTAAAATTGTGGATTACTATGTGGAAAACAAGACTATATGTAGTTTAGTTAACTAATGTATGTGAGATATGTGAAATATGTCAAGTTATGAATACAGATCAGTATGAGTAGCATTCAGATGTCATGGACTAATTATAATGTTATAAAGGTTATTGCACGAGAAAGTGGAAGGTAAATCCGTGATTTACATCGTCCTAATCATAGTCAACAAGAGAAAGTATTATACCTTCACCTCAAAGATATGGGAAGTAAAATATAAGGTCTAGAATGATTCTTTGAAGATAAACTTAGAGACCTGGATCTCACCGCGGGTAGGACAATGTAGGTTGGTGCAAGAAGAGAAGATTAGCAGCTGGAAAGTTATTCATGAGCAGTGACAAGATCTTGGAAGCATAACCAAGTAAGGGTCCGAGTCTTGGTCATGGTACTTTTCATTTGGAAGATCTATAAGAAGAATTATTTTGGCGTTTTCCTCTCAAAGAGGGAGAGGTTTTTCCTTGGCTCTAGGAGACTCATTTTGTGTCTTGTGTGTTTTGAGATAATTGACTTGATGAAAGAATAAACAAGATAACGAAGAGAAGACATAAGTAACTCGAGTAAGCTCACAAGTAATTATCAAGAAGCGAATTTTGAATTAACTACTAGCCCTCCAAATTCTCAACGGCGGACCATTCCTAACCATGTCAAACTAAGCCTCTAAAGGAAGGAGAAAACAGAACTCTATACTTATACATACCCTTTGGACTTCTATATATTTGTTTATATGCATTCCTATACATTTTTCTCTAAACTCAATGAAGACTTTAAGAAGAAAATCTAGGCATGTGGATGATGAAGTATTTCATCATAGATTGAAGAAGCGGGGGAGAAATTGGAACATGCATATCACACCCGCATGGGACAACTTCAAGCTCTAGAAAAAGTGGATCTTTGTTTATCCATAGGGAGTCTTGTTTTGAGAGCATATGACATCTTTTTCTTTATATACACTCACATAGAATCGCATTAGTCCATAACGTCAACTTAACATTTTTGAAAAACATCATTGAACGTACCATATTTAAGATTGTCTGTTCATTCTTTCACTACACCTTTTTGTTGAGATTTATATGTATTGTTTTTTATATCCTAAAGATAAATTTAAGATAGTTTGAAATTCATTTTAAGTATATTTCTCATCTCCTATTATCGTATGAATAAATCCAATATGAGATTGTGTATTGTTTTCAACTCCATGCATGAAAGTTTTTGAAGTTTCAAAAGCTTCAAATTATTTCTTCAATAGATATACCTACATATTTTATGGGCCATGAATACATTCATGGCTTATTTCATTTCACAGTATTGAACATGCATAAGGCCACATGTTTTAATGAATCAAGCTCAAGCTTTCTATGTGCTTTGGAATGAGAATCATGAAATGACCGTTTGTTGTGTTCTCCTAAGATATAAGCATCACATTGTTTAAGTTTCCTTGTATCGTTCGGTAAACTAGTAACACCATTTATCTTTAATAAATGAAGAGATTTTCATAGTTCAACAGTCCTAATTTAGCATTCCGTAAGAGAATATATGGTAGTGTACTTTCATCATAATTATATTTAAAGGTAAATTTAAGGCACGAGAAGAGGTTCCTTGCAAGCTTAAGAGAGTATTTCTTCTTCTATCCTAGTCATGACACGTGATTTATATGATGCTTTTCTCACCCTCCTCAAACTTACCATAAAAATGTGAATGGATTTCCCTTTGTTGACAGATGTAATCAAGGACACAAATTTTCTTCACAACTCTAGAGGGCAACATCATGTTGAAGAAAGCTAGGGAGACCATGCAGCTTAGCTTCCGAGATGCCAAGTCCGGATGGCTTGAGTTTCTGATTTTGTCTACAATGTATACTCGCTCTCCATTTACATTGTCATTGAATGCTATTCAAATAAATATCTTTGAAAGGTCATGTTATGTGTTTCTCTTGAATCACAACTGCTGCTCTTTCCACAGTTATGAATTAGCAGCCTTAACATTCATTATTACAATGTGCCTAATATAATGAGTTGATTTAGGTGCTTTACCTTTCACTAAACTCAATTAATTTCATTTTATTAATTATTTTTTGTTTTATTTTTGTTCCGAGAGAGATTGCATGTGGAAGCATCATTTCATGATATTTCAACATACATAATTAATATCAAGTCTTCCTCCTTGGTAATGTTTTCCCCCGCTCTCGTTATTCTTCTTCTCACGTCCTCTTATGCCACCTCTTCCTCTAATAATCTAAAGCTTGATTATTCTCTTTCCAGATAAGGCACATAAATTCTTAAAAATATTGAGCAACTACCCTCTTATTCCCAAAATATTTCTCTCTTTTTGTAAAATTCTCCATATGAGTGTTAATGAAATCTCCTTAAGTTTTCCACTATCTTGTAATGATCCAAGAAAATGAAATAAGTGGGATATACTGCCTTGACGTGAAGTCAGGAGAGGAAAATTTATTTTAAATTTGGTAGCTTCTTTATCATGCATAATAGCTCATATTTGAAAGGCGAAAAGGATCATCATCTTTCAATTCAATATTGAGGACTTTAATCATAAGTTGGACTACCTCAACTCGCAGTGTGAGTCATAAGTTTTTAAAATTCCTTAAAGCTTCAAATGAATTTGTAAATGGTTCAATGTGATGCTTCACCTTCTTCAATGAATGAACTCACAATAAATACATAAGAATTTTTGTTCTTGTTCTCGTGTATCGTAACCTCTTATCTCAAGTGGTTTTTTCATGAGATTTCCACCCTTATTCTACTTAAATCTTTCCATAAATCATTAAAATGAGGGTATGATTTATCTTTATGGAATTGGGTATGTGTAGCATTCAAATATGACAATACCATTCAACTAACTTTTTATTTTTTTTAAATATTTCACCACAACACCATTCCGACCTTCCATGAAATCCCATGGCTAAAGAAACACACCATTCACATGCGCCATTCATTGCACTACCATTCAATAACATTCCAAATTTTAATATTGCTTTGACCAACACATAGAGTGCATGAAGGTTGGATCAATGTTCCTAACCAAACACATAGAATTCAAGTTTGATTCATTTAATGATTTAACTACTGTGGACTTCAAGACCGAATGTTGGTTCCACAACTCCAAGTTTTACTCAAATGAAACCAGATACGACCAAGAGTTTGAATGCTTCGATGCATAGGATGTATAACAATCAACGCACATAGAATTCACCTAAGGGAAATCATACATGTTAACCCAATGTATTAGTTTCAAACTATTAAAAAAGGAACCAATGGACTAGTGTTCAACAAATTCCAACGCTCAACAAAAAAGAATGGACAAATGGATCAACACAAGAGTACAAATACTGCTTCAAATACATGAAAAATGCGATATAGTAGGAAAAATGGAATAAATAGGAGTTAAATGCATAAAATACTAAAACGAGACTTGTGCTCCGACATCATGGTAGTCTACAGGAATATTGGTAAATTCATCGAATGAATGAGTTTCATTAATAAAGACTAATAATATATACAAGGAGAGGAGACCCCTTGGAGTTCATATTCTAAAGCCTCTTCATCTTTTATTCTCTTATTTATAAGTATTTCCAATCCCTAAATATTAGGTGTCAATAGTGCGAGTGCAGAGGAAGAAATATTGATTCGATAGTCCTACTCTCTTTCACAAACTCCCTAATTCTCTCGCACACCCTTTCTCCTACACTTCCCACACACTCTTTATCCACATAGAAAAATATATCATTTTGATATTAAATTAATATATAAAATATTCTCCATGTATTTTTTTAGTACCCCCACCTCTCCCCACAACCACCAAACCCCTCTTCGTTAAGGGACCCAGAACCTCGCTTCTACCACATCATCGTGTAGGGTAGTAATAGTGTCGAGCACCCTATCAACTATAATTCCCATTCACAAAATTGTATTTATTTATTTCAAGGATTATTTTTCAATATTAACAAATACCAAAAATAAATTTCTCCACCACTGAATTATATCACATAAAGGCTCACTTTCGGCCAATGAAAAGTTAGAAATATTATCATAAATTATAAATTTATGCTGAATTTACGTAAAATTGAAATATTTGAAGCATTTTCCCGAAAAATTTGGTTAATTTTTCTAAAAAATCCACAAACTAATGAAGAGTCAATAATTTTAAATGTAACAGTGTTATTGTCCTTGACAAGGCATGTAGTAAGAAGGAGATCCTTTCTAAAATGCTTACACCAACTTTTTTTACTATGAAATTGTTTATATACTTAAGACTCTTTTTTATTAACTATGAAATTGGGTGGAGTTAATATTGATAGGGATAAGAGAATTAAAGTATATTTTAACTATAGAAATCATAATATATTAATGAACTCAAAGGAACCTAATGATCATGGCAAGAATATATATCTAATGATTTCATAGATGCCTCATAGCACTTCCTTAGAATACAGCTCTTTGTTGTCACCTCTTGCAATATCACAAATTACTGTAAGTGTTCAAATCGTCATGGAATATAATCTATATTGGTTTCACATTGCTTATCGATATCTTACCACATTCATTCATAAACGGGATTTTTTTTTAAACCATGTTGTAACTGATAAATCAAAATAAAGTCAATATATCATAGGTAATGGGGGAGTGGGATGAATGGGGGGTTTATAGGTATTAAGGGGTATAAGAATATTTATTCCATAAAAATATGGGATGCCTTTAAAAATATGAATTTATTTACAGAGAAAGATGTGTGACGAAGGGGTTTAACAAAATGATTTTGGGGGGATTTATCAATATCTAGTGAAATTAGACGTATTATTTGTATTATCTTGCTAAAGGTGCTATGACACAAGTTGACTAAGTGGAGGCCTTATACATATATTATAATACAATATAATATTACAGGGTTCATATGAAAATGACAATAGTGATCTTATGTGCAAGGTGGTATCATTTCTTCTGGGTATTAATTAGTGTGAAGGGGTAATAATTTATTTAATCATACTTAATGTTAAAAATAAAATATGTGTTTGTTGTGAGATGTTAGATATAATATATATATATATATATATATATATATATATATATATATATATATATATATATATATATATATATATATATATATATATATATATATATATATATATATATATATATATATCGAGAGAGAGAGAGAGAGAGAGAGCTTAATGGTTAAAAATAAAACATGAGTTTCTTTGTAGGAGGTTAAGGGAATAAAATATGTTTTATCGTACAAGGTTTGGTTGTGACTTTAAAATTAAAATTATTATTATTATTATTGTAGTGGATATTATAAGGCGTAAAAATGCATTACCACACTAATTTTGACCTCATAATTAAATTACTATGATTATTTTTACAAAGAAAATCATTCAACCTACAAGTAACAAAATTATATTTTATAGGATTCATATATATCTGGATTCCACAACCTTAGGCGAATGAAAAATAAAATAAAAAATTGTAAAAAAAAATAAATTTGTTGGGAGCCGAGTGTGTGTTATATTGCCACACATCATTCAAATTTGGTACCATTTTGAAAATTTCCTTTAACCCCCGATCGCTTTGATAAAGGCAAGTCTACTCACCTTAATGCGGAACCTTAAGAAACCACTAAATAGGTGTATTTAGAACACTGATTACCCAACTTTTCCAAGGTCACAAAGTCAGAAAGTCGCTCCCCTTGCAATTTTAGAAATTTACGACCACATGACCTTGCGACCCAACGACTGTGCTCAAGTCGCAAGGTCGCAATCTTGATCCAAACTCGGGAGACAGACCACAGTGCGCAATTAGGTCGTTCGGTCGCACGGTCGCAAGGTCACATTCATGCTCGAGCTCAAGCCTGATTTAGGACTTTGCGACCTCCATTAATGACCACACGTGCGACCTTTATAAAAACAAGGGCCGTAGGTTGAATTTGACTCGCGTGACAGAAAAAGAGATGCCCGCCAAGCCAATTAGAGCACAATTTTTCCAAACAGAAGTTGCCTAAACTTTGGTTTTTCCTTTTTCATTGTTTTTGTTGTACCCGGCTTCTAGGCTTAGGCTATTAATTGCCCTTGATTCCACTCATTTGCAACCCCAAAACTCACTATCACTCCAACAAGGCTCTACCCTTCCCTTTTCTAATCCCATCATGCCTTGACCCATTTTGAACCTCTCCCATCACCCCGTGCCACTTCCTAGCACTCCTCTCTCGCCTTTCTGTACCTAACTCCGGTTTTGCCCTCTCCCCATCTGCCTTACTTTCCATACACTGCGGGTCATGATCACCTTGGTTTCCAGAGTTTCTAATGGGAATTTGTGACCTCATGACCGTGCAACATTGTGATCGCAACTGTCACCTAAGTCGCAAAGTATTCATTGACCTTGTGATTGTGACTTTGCCACCTGCGACTCCGGTCGTTGGTCGCTAAGTCACAGTAGCCTAAAGTCGAAATTCCCTCATGCAAGTGCGACTCTGAGACCCTACGACCTTGTTGCTGTCGCTGTGCCTCCATGTTCTTCCTAATCTGGGGCCAGTATCAGCAGTCACATCGACCTAGCCTCCGAGCAGCCAAAATTACTAGTGGCCCAGTTTCAGCCGTCTTTATTTTTATTTGTGTGTCGTCCGTCTATCATGGGATTATTTTTTGAACATGCTGTGATGGCCGAGGCCGGAGCTAGAGAAGTGTCTCCATCTCTCCATCCTCAAGAGACATGGGGCTCTGCTGGTTCAAAGAAAAGACAAAAGCCTGTGATATAGAGCTATCTAAGGGGACATGCCTCCTCCACCGTCCCCTATCTATGGGGACACCCCAGGCCTCGGGAAAGGTGACAAGATGACAAGGTATCAAATCTACCAAGAATTCACAAGGCAAGAATTCCCTAGAGGACCCCGCGACCGGCAAGTATAAATTCAAGTTAAGATGTCTAAGCTTCACTATGGGAGCACACCCATACCAATATTCCCATGTGCTGAGGTACTTGAATGGATCCTCCAAGGTCAATCTGTCAGCTCAACATTCATCCGCGAAAGGCCTTGTTCAATTCGATTAGAAAATGTGCAGAGGTATACTATGCACTCACTAGGGAGGAATATTTTGTTGCCCAGTGGTCACCACACACACTACCAATACAAGATACCTTGAAGGGATGGGAGGAATTCCAGTAGTTTATGGGAAGAAAGATAAATAATACAAAACTAATGGCCTTAGGAAGGTTTACAAGCTCACAGCAATGTAAGTGATGTGCAGTCGTATATAGTATGTCACTACTTTCAATGGAACATGGGTCCCACTCATGTATGTAATCACCTCCTACTTGACACTCGTTCAACTCCACATCTAGTAGTATCGCCCTCTCAGAGTGAACATATCAAAAAACCTTAGGTACCAAAAGAGGGATGTGCATCAGAATTTTACATGGCTTCTTACCTCTTAGATGTAGTGTGTGCATGGCAAGACTTGACGATTGGTCACACAATCGGGATTCTATTCACAAATTTTTGAATGTGTTCTCGGGCTACCGGATACAAAAATGATATGGAGTCCATTGCATAAGTTCTTCCTGCACTCTACCGACGTCTTTTTCAATAAAGGTCCTCCCCGCATGTCAAAGGACATGAAGACAATAACCAAGGTACAACTCGGTTCCCCATCCCGTAAAGAAATTTTTTTAGGATCTTGGATCATTCAAGGCACCCCACACACTACTCAAATTTGTCACCGAAAAACTCGCTACTACAAGAGGTGTGCTATCAAATAACGAGTGGGTTCTCTAAAACCATCAACAAGGGAAAGAAGAAACCATGGCCTACCCTCCCCGTTACGGTGGTGCCTATACTCGTTAAAGAATTCAAGGAAGTATAGGCAAGAGGCAAGTAAGACATCAAAGGGTTTCACTGTAACCTCAAATCCGATCGGTCTTATGATCCCGAAAGGATCATCCCCGCATCATAAGCGAGCCAAATTTAACTAGAACTACTAACACATAGAGTGCCCAAAGAAGAGTAAGTTAAAAACTCAGACAATGCAAATAGAGAAGCAATCGAAGGACCAAGCCCAACTGGTAGATATTAAGAGAGTTAGGATGACCAACTTTAGAAGAGAGAGCAGAGGCTTTGAAATGGAAGGACCTTGCAGGGAGGACATCGTATTTCCAATCCAAAAGGCTAAATAATACTAAAAGTATTAATCCTCCTAAGGATCACCAAGGGGGAAAGGGCAAAGAGGCCAAAGCACAGAAGAGGCCGAGAAGAAGCTAAGAGAGGAAGGGCTCAAAAAAAGCCCAAGATACCTTGGCACAACAACAAGAAGAAGAAAAACAAAAGAATCACTAGAGAGAGGAATGCATGAAGAAGAAAGAAAAAGAGGCTCGTAAGAAAAAGGAAGAAGAAGAACAATAGAAAAGGGAGGGTTGAGCGCAAAGTTGAAGGAGGAGCAAGATAAAGAAGAAGAAGCCAAAAAAGAAGAAAATGGAAGAAGAAGATGAAAAGAGGAGAAGGGAAGAAGAAACTCATAAGTTATAGGAGGATGCATCCAAAGAGGCAGAGGAAGGCAAGTCACAAATTTCGAAGACTCGGGGACAAGAAGACTTGCTACATATTGAGGTGCACTCTAAACTCAAGAAGATAGGGACACCTACCGCCTCGAACTCAACATCCTAGAGGAGCATGAGAATGATGTACTAGATCTAACAAGGCTATCTTATGACCATTACACTCATAAAATTAGGAAAGAAAGGAGAAAATTCTTTGCACGGAATCCGGCTGAACTCCTCAAGGACTACAAAACGACATATTCCCCGGACACTAGGACTACCCCATGATGATAGCATCGGCCTGTATCACCTTTGCAAATACCATAGAAGAAAATGTTAGCAAATATGAGCAGAGATATCTTCTTTTCATAGGCAACTCCATGCATCCGAGCAAAGGGCTACTTAAGAAGAGATAGAAAAGAAAGCCTTGGAAGCCGAAAATCAAAGGCTCCAACTCAGTGATCACTTAGGGCAATGGGCTACAAACCACCATTCAAGGAGAGTTGGATAACTTAGAGAACGCAATGAAGCAGTGTATGAGGAGATTAAGCCACTATAAAATAGACAAATACTACCCTTTTCTAGGGCCCAGGAGAAATCCAGGGAAAAAGAGCCGCACATCTAAAGGAAGCCGCCACAACTTTGGATAGCAATTGAATGGTCGTAAAGATACCCACAAAGCTCTTGACACCTTGCCAAAGGAATGGATACACACTTAGAACGAAAAGGTGCAGACACGGCCGAAGTCACAGTCTGTGGACAAGCTTGTAAAATATGTAGAGATGGTGATGTGTGTCTACGTAGACCTAATCAAAGGGTATAGATTTGATGGCGGAGGTAAACAAAATTCCCTCCTTAGGGACATTGGCCACACAAAAGACGAGGGAAGGGTAACCTGTGACATCCAAACATTCTTGGGACTCATCGTACAAGTAGTCGCTTCTCGTAACCTCCCAAATTTCCAAGGAGAACATCGACTAGTACATTGTCACACCGATCCGGATCTACACCAAGCTGCCCTCCTATTTAATAAGATCACCGTGAAGAGGTGCACTTTAGTTCCAGACACTCTAGAGTGTTTTCATAGGTCAGAGAAGGCAATCCTCAAATCACCCCGCAGCCACCGACTATCCGGCCCGGCGTACTTATCTCGTAGAACAAAAATAGATAGAGGCCACAAAACTTTCCATCACACATCTTCCCCCTTGAAAAGGACTGATTTTATTGGTATAAAACATGTGCAAGTCGCAGTCACAAATGGTACCTAGTCGTAGGTCGCAACCTTAGGCAAGTCGCAAGTTGCAAAGCCTCCCGTGTCCTAGACCATGCCAACAAACTTCTGAAGTCAAAGGACAGGCAAACTCCAAAGGTACTTTGGTTCTATATGTACTCCCTTTGGGAGATAATGTAAAGACATTTTTTGACTCCACAAGAGAGGAGATAATTGTACAACATTGAATTCATGATACCGGGAATGAATACAAACCAATGTTTTGACTCCAGTTTCTTTGGATCTCGACGAAACTCATGTGTGTTAACATTATGAATATTGTGTCTTTATATATGTAAGTTATATTTTATAATCGATTTATCCGTGTTTTTTATTCATTCATCATTTATATGTTTAAGCTCTTTTGGATGTATTAATGAAATGTGGATGTTTAGCACAGGGATATGTTAATAACTTACTTGTTGATGTTTCCTTAATATTTTGGAAATGCGCTTAAGGAATTGAATGGTATTTCGATTAATAGTGAACTCGTTTGTCTTCTAGTCAAACAAACCTCTTTATGAGCATGGCCTCGATGATGTGTTTCTAACAAATACTTCCTTTGGCCGCATGCTTTGAATCTCACTTGCCATTTATAATGCTTCATTTTCAAGAGATCCCATCGACTATTTGTTGTATCATTCAAGTAGTCGTGCATCCTCTTGTTCTTGAAATATACCTCCATCCGAGAAAGGCATATTCAACGTAGTCGGGCCTACACCTCGGACGGGATCCCTATCACAAACGGTCTCGATTATAGTTGACTTTATGCCGTGAGATCCCTTTATAGTTGGCAAGGAATTTTACCTCATCACCGTATTTATGCGCTAGAAGGAGGGGCCTAATAACAGCTCCCACCATGCAATTAATATCCCTATCCAAACCCCCACAGGAGAAATCGTACGAAACACCGGTCCTCCACCTCCCGAGAATACCCCCAAGGAAGACCCACCTTTCTATGAGGTCATGTCAAACCAACTAAGGCCTTGCGCCCGCTCATGCATGATCTCATTAGAGGTCTCGCAAAACCTCCCTTCACTAGTTCCCTAGCCAATCCACGAAGTCCAAGGACACATTATACTCACCAGGGTGCCATAGTCAACTTCGTGCCTCAAATTATAGGTCTAATGCTCGAAGATTATGAAGATGCGATCAACCGACTCTCAACCGAACCTCCCCGACAACCCCCGAGGGGTCCGTGGAGGTGGTCTTAAGGTTACCAGACCCCAACCAAACACCAAGACTCAGCCTCGACCAGCCTTTGAATGACAACACCCAATTGAACGACCCACTCCGGGGGAGGGGCTTCCGAAGAGGCTAGGGAAATAGAGGCCAGGGGTAAGGTCGAAACATAGACCATAATCATCACCAACCATCAAACCAAACAGCACGGCCTTCCTTTTCAAGACCAACTCTCGGCGGTTTTAGGAACTTGAGAAAATATAGAAACATTGAAGATATTAGAGGTAACCTAAACCAAGACATGCACTCTCAACATGAATGGTGAAGCTTCTAGTTCCTGCGCTAAAAGTAGTCCGAGAACGAGATTGGGCATATTTTCATCTCACCCCATCATAGGCCTAGGTAGGTTCAACCGTATCTAGATGGCGAGTCTCCTTTTGGGCCTTAGTGGTCTTCTTCACAACATGCCCCGACACCCAAAGAAGCATCTCCCTAATTTTGATCCCGAGAAGGGGACGCCGGCCGAATACCACATTAGTAATTTCACTAGACTTACAAATGTTGAGGGTGAAGTGCGATGACGATACGCCAACTCTTCCCACACACCTTAGAAAAAAAAGCTTGTACTTGGTATCGTTTCGTTGCCTATCTCTTCCATTTCCACACGGAACAATTTCGTCGCATGTTCCTCCAAAATTTTCAAGAGGACAAGACTCCTTTCTATACTCCTGCTCGAGTTGAGTGCTTTGAAGTGCCAAAATAAGGATAAGGTTAAAGATTTCAACCAACGCTTTGCAACCATATTGAACAAATTCCCCCAAACATGGCCCTTGATGATTACATCACCATAGATTACTACACAAGGGCCCCCCGCCTAGACACGTTGTGTTCGTGAAACGCAAGGTTAGAGCCACCTTAGCAGAGAATTACACCATTAACCTCATTTTTGATAAAGATATGCTTTCTATAGGGGCCATAGACCATGATGGCCGGGATGACCAAAAATCAATGGGGAAGAGAACATTAAACCCTTAGCCCACAAATCCAGACAAGGATAAAGATTCTTTCACTTCTAGAACATTGAAAAATACCTAAAGCTATTAAAGAATGAGGTCTCCCATTTGAAGATGAAGAAATGACTCGTACCTAGTATAAAAATTCAAAAACCTTTTCTTTAGAAGAAAAAACCTTCGCACTTAATCTCCCTTCGCCGAACCCCCAATATGAAATTCAACGTAGAGGAGATTGGCAAAGATAATTTCTTCTCTTTTTCATCAAGATCCCAATTTGAATGGACCTCGCCCTCACGGATTAATAATATGACCACCGTGGTAAATCATCTCCTAGAAGATCATACTAAGAGAGAGAGTTAGAAGAGGAAGCCAACTTAAACAACGAAAAGGTATCTCCCTCGCATGAAAATCGGGGATCAATAGTCCTCTCCTTTGAAGCAATTCACAGAAGGGCCTCCTATGTCAGAAATAAACCTCGACTCTGCGATCCCCAATCCAAACCCCCTTGAAATTATACCCCAAGGAGCAAAGGCCCGCTTGCCGATCACTCATTAGAGGAAAATATGAAATCCTTCCCCGAGAAAAATCCCGCCACCAAACAAAAGGAAACCGTACCGCAACCCCCGACCACCGAAAATCTAGCCCCATCGCTACCCTAGCCACCCCTGGTACCGATCATCGTCAAGTTCACCTAGCACTTCTCAGAGAGGACACTTCGCACCCAAAACCGAGTATAACATCATCGAAGACATGAAGAAGATGATCCAACATATCCCTTTATGAGCTCGCCCTCCTGGACATCCAACCAAGCAGATTTCATTCTCAAATCATTCATTGTCCCATCTCGATGGAATAAGCCCACCTTAGAGGCTAAGGCCGTAAGCTCCACGCCCTCCTAAGCCTCGTGAACCTCCGGCCCATCGTCAATGCCATCAATGAAAACTCATTTCAGATCCACACCGACATTCCTTTTGTCTTTTGAGATCTTCAATTTCAACGTCCACAACTGCCTCATCAAGAAAACTACAAGGATACTTCACCACCGACCGGTCCCACGCCCGGCCCTATATAAGGGTAGGAATAATTAGATACGGGTCAAGAGTGAAACTTACATGAAGCATACGGTGACTGAACTTGAACCAAACAACGGACCCATCAAACTTTGTAGAAGAGGATCTGGCATGTGCTTCTAGAGGATGCTACCAAGCGACTCGCCCCCAATCTCCCTAGACACCCGCTAGAACTTCTCCGTCTACTTCTTTTCACCTTTTTGCACCAGGGGTTCCACCGATTTCTCTGCCCCAAGTTTCCTATCCGTGCACACATGCGATCTTGAAACACCTAAAGACAAGATCCGTACCCCCGTACTACGACGGCTCCAAGACCCACGATGGGGCTGTCGACCGCATCTAGATAGATCCCCAAAAGAAAATGTTTGTAATCTCTTTTTAAGTTAGAATTCCTGCACCAATACGTACCGAATACAAAGCATTAATCCCTGGCCTTGAGAAAGCAATCAACCTCAAATCTTGGTTTCTTGAAGTTAATAGGCGACTCGTAAATCATCACCCGACAGTACGAAACACTATTCACCGCCTATCTCCCCATTTGAAAGGATATCAATGAGGTATGGAATTTGATTTCTACTTTCAATGCTTTTGGTATTGAGTTAGTACTTAGAATCATAATGTGGCAACCGATACATTAGAAAACTCCGCTCGCTAGGTTTACCCCATTGGAGGGATAATTTTTATATTGAATTTTTTTATAAACCCGTAGTTCCGTATAATATAACTAATTTTCGTGTTTTTAATGATGATCAAATGTGCATTGGATTTCAAGGCAATGCGGATGTTTTCAAGGACACCGTGATTGAGGAAGAAGATCATGATTTGGCTTTGAAAAAGGAAAGGAGGAACATAAGGGGAATCCCATACCCAGGGGTCATGTCCCTTGAGAAGTTATTGACCTATAGAACCGATTCTCGGGGCCCTCCCAATATGAAGGTGAAAATTTCCACCCCATCGCACGAACAAGTGAACCTCGGGATGGAAGGCATTCAAAGTTCATCAATCTCGGTACTAAATGCACCCCCAGGAGCTGCAATCCTTTATTGAATTATTTAAGAAATATAGAGATGTTTTCTCTCTCCTAGACGTACGATGCACTATGATTCTATGACACACGAGTCATCCAACACGTGATACCAATGAAGGAAGACATCAAGCCTTTCCAACATAAACTAAGGAAGGTACATCCGAATTTGGAGCCAATGATCCAAAAGGAACTTAAGAAATCCCGGACGCGTGCATCAATTTCAAAGTCCGATATCCAATGTGGGTGTCAAATTTGGTCCCAAAGATGCAAGAAGTCCTGGCGAAATTCGCTATGTGTGGAATTTCAAAATTTTAACTAGTTGTCGTAAAATGATAAATACCCAAGTACCTCCCATGGACAAACATTCTTCAAATGGTATCCGGGTCATAAATGTTCTCATTGTTGGATGGTTTTTCGGATACAACTAGGTATTGGTGGCAGAACCCGATCGTCCGAAAATAATGTTCGTGACCAAGTGGGGTACGTTCGCATTCGGTGCGCATGCCCTTTGGCTCCGATTAATGCTAGGGCGAACTTCCAAAGGGTCATGGACATCGCCTCTGGGGATAATGGGAAAAAGTTTGGTGGTCTACCTTGATGATGTCACCGTGTTCTCCAAGCGAAGATATGACCACTTGCACCACCTCAAACAAATATTTGAAAGGTGATGAAAATACATAATCTCACTTAACCCCAAGAAAATCATCTTACGGTCCTTGTATGAATTTTTTGGGCCACTTCATAACCCGAGATCGACATAGTAGTAGACCCGAACCATGCAAAAGCCATCACCCAAATTTCTCCCCCAAGCAAGAAAAAGCCATGCAATATTTCTGAAAAAAACAATTCTTCCAAAAATTCATATTAGACTTCGCACAAATCATGAAACTTTTGCAAGGCATGATCAAGAATAATGAAAATTTTAAATGGAATCCATCCGTGAAAGAAGCATTTTACAATATAAAGAAGGCCATCGCAAGCACTTGCCCCACATAGCGTAGAATTCAACAAAGGCTTTATCTTGTATACTTTTGCCTTGATCATCTCTTATGCTCATATCCACACTCGTAAATATGGCGTAATGATGAAAAAAACCTATATATTTAATGAGCACATGGTTTCAAGGTGCTGAAATAACTATCCTGACATTGACAAGCAAGCCTATGCAAGATATAAGGCGATTAAACATTTTAGGCCATACATTTTTAAGAACCATGTCACGATGTTCGTACCTCACCCAATAGTATGCTCACTATTCATGCAACAAAGAGCTAGGTGAGAGACGAGGAAAATGGATGGCATGTCTTCAAGAGTATGACTTTATAATCCATTTCAACACACATTGTCAAGGTGAAAGGGTTATGTCGATGGGCCGCTTGAAGTCGCAGACCACTCGAGCAAATGATGGGGAGTGTTGGGATCATGAAATAGAGATGTACCAAGCCTGACAATGTGACCTCAGCAAAATGCCCCATCATGGTACATATCTCCTACACAGCTGACTATCAGTGTGTCATGGAACCCACCTTAACAACCCAAATTTAAATGAGAAATAAGGTTGAAGGTTGCATCCTACCAACTGGCCAGGGTAAAATATTCGGCAAGCATCAAAATATGTTCTGATACTGCATCAGGAGCATAGTGAGGCCCAACAAAGTCTTGAAGGAACTACATGACAATGCTGGGCACCACATAAGAGATGCCGTCGATCACAAGTAAGCCGTTCTTATTGGCCCACTCTATTTAAGGATGCACATACCATGTTCATGACTTCGTGTCATAAATTTGCCTACACAGAGAATCCGACTTTCCGCCCCTATTATAGTCTATTGAGGTATAATAACCATTCCAAAGATTGGGGACCCATTTTAACCAGGAAATACTACCACACTCCTCCAAGAAGCACCGATATATCCTCACGACTGAATATTTCACAAGATGGGTTGAACAATACCGTTACACCAAAATCACCGACCAAGAGGTAATATATTTCCCATCATTCGAAGACATCACAGACCAGGTTTGACATTCCAACCTCCCTTTTTTTTATAATGCTACTTATTTTCATATTTTAAATTATATGAATTTGCTTTGGAAAAGGGTATAGTATCGGTGTACCTACAACTACTACCCCCAAGGGAATGGGTTAGTCGAGTCAACCAACAAAAACCTTATTTGGATCATCAAAAATACCTTGCTATCCCAACACCGTAATTCGCAATAACACCTTCAATAACTCCCTCTAGGCTGATCGGTCACTTTAAACCTTCCCTGGGAACTCCCCATTTTTTCTAGCTCCGTGGAAAGAAGCAATCCTTCTCCCTTACCTTTCTCTCTCATCCTGACACAAGAAACATGGCACCCCATGCCCTTCCCTTCTTCTTGTGTTTCTCCGCATAGACACCTTGTCATCGAAACTGAGGAGGAAAGGCTGAAATCCTGTGAAAAATTCGCCATCCACCGCAGCCAGAAACGATGGTTAGATAAGAAGTCCACCGTAAACAAGGTCTTCAAAAGTTGGGGACTCGGTTCTCAAATGGGAAAAGGTCATCAAGATAAGTGGAAACACAACGCAACTTTTTAATACCTATGACAAGACTATTTCCAATCAAAGATAAGGTCGGTTCATACACAGAGAGAATCCCAACCTTAGAAGGGAGGATCAATATCCGGTAAATGAGCACGACTCCGACATTATTTACCTAATGCCCTTTGGCCACAGAACGTTGTACCATAGTTTTGTTTTGATTTATCGGCTTGTTTTTCATTTATTTCAAAGAAAGTCAATAAACAACTTTTCTTGAGCAAGTTCCCTAATTTCATTCCCGAAGTGCTCCAAAGAAGGATCAACGCAGTAGTTATCACTAAATTAAAAAATATAATAGAATATTCAGACAAGAATAATCAACTCGAAACATAAAATTTCCAAGTTTATTCCGTGATAACCGCCCGTGGGGAAACGCGACCAAGTCATAGGACTCAAGGCAAGTAGCTCACCCAAATACACTAAATTTCTAAACCGCCGCTAAAGAAAAGATTTTTTTAAGTAAAACATGTCACCGGATGGAGGAAAGAGCCAACTCCGAGATGGCAAAAGGATAGTCTGGAACCTAAAGGTCCCTAAATAAAGACCAGGAGCAAACTTTCTGTAAATAACATAAGTCGAGATCCCTCATCCACTATGGGAGAGGGCGTATTTTCCACACAATAAATAAGTGCATTCAACACATACAAATAAGTGCATGCTGATACGTATTCAATAAGTGATATTAGTACATGAAATAAAGGGTAAAGATTGAGAAACACTCCCGCACAGAGACAGTAATAGATGACATCGTTGGGGCTCATCAAAGCCAGTATACACTTAGAGTAACAAAAGGCATCAAAATAACGTTACTCGAATCCCTTGAAGTCCATAACGTTACTCCCACCCCCCCGTCTAGTCTTCGAAATAAAAGCACGGTGAAAAACAAATATTCGTGGAATGAAATGAGTGAAGCAAATGCAATAGGCCAAGATGAGGATGGGGGACCTACGAAGTGAAAGGAACAACTTCCTTCTAAGCCCCCTCGCCTCCCCCCCCCCAAGATTGGGTGTAGGCAGAGATTCTAGATTCTACTAGAGAATCGCCATTTGTTGTAGCTGCCACAACACCCTCCGAACTTTGGCACCCATTTAAAATTTCGCAGCCCCTGATCGCTTTGATAAAAGAAAGTATGTCTCGCCCTCAACCATGTACCTGAGGAAATTCAACTTCTAGCAGTGTCTTTAGAACCAATTGATAACTCCAATGTTGGCTTCAGCAGCCCTTGCAATCTTAGAAATTTGCACCACGTCGGAAAGTTGGTTGCAAAGTCGCTCCCTTGCAACTCAGGGAAATTTGTGACCACGTTGGAAAAGTTGGCTGCAAAATTCGCTCCCTTGCACTAGAGCTATACCACACGACCTCCAGACCAGTCGCAAGGCCACAATTCCGATCCAAACTCCACATTTGCGACTACGCAACCTGCAACCTTGCGACCTCCAGTCGCTAGGTCATAAGGTCACAAGGTCACATCCATGCCCAACTAATCTTGATTTGTGACCCCGCGACCTCCATGAATGACCACACGTGCGGCCCATTTATAAATAGGAAGGGTTGCGTAGGGTCACATTTAACTGCGGCGACGGTGGAAGACAGGGACACCTAACAAGCCAATCAAAGTGTGATTTTTCTCGGTAAGCTGTCAACCTCCTGACATTTTCCCTTTTAATTTGCTGTTGCCTTACCTACCCCGGCTCGCTATTAATTTCCTTGATTCCACTCATTTGCAACCCCTCAACCTCACTATCATCTAACTAGGTTTCACTTTCCCATTTCTAATCCCATCATGCCTCGGCACTATTTTGAACCTCTCCCATCTCCTACCCAACAAAAGAATTTCATCTCCTCGGCCTTCGTAGGTAAATTTAAACTCGCCCTTCCTTAGATTTTTATCCCTTACTTTCAAGATTCTCCTCGTGGGTCACAATCACCTAGTTTTCCTCAAAGCCCCAATGCGACTTTGCGACCCTAGTATCCTTGCCCGGTTAAGCCGAGTTGAAAAGTTATGGCAGAAAATTATTGATTGGACTACATGATCATGACTCCTTGTGACCTCGCACCTACCCAATCGGTCGTCGGTTACTAAATCACAATACAAAGTCAAAATTATTCACACATGTGTGACCTTGTAACCATGCGACTTTGTTGCTAGGTCACCAAGTCACAACCTTTACTAATATAAGCTTTAGGTGACCAAAATATAGGTCATAGTGACTTCAGCTCAGCGTAATAAAATCAATAGTGGGCCTAGTCTTCTGGGCCTCTTTATTTTTGCTTTTTTTCTCATGCCATCCTTCTATCATGTGATTTTTCAAAGACTCTAAGGGGATATCGAAGCTAAGCTAGAGTGTCTCATCTCTTTGGTCTCAAGTGACATGGGGCTCAGCTCAAAGAAGATACAAGTCGAGATATAGAGCTATCGTAAGGAGACATGCCACCTCCACCGCCCTCATCTATGGGGACACCGTTTGTGTCTTCAGGAAAGGTGACAAGATGACATGGTATCGAATCTAACAGAATTGGGCTGTAACAAGAATTCCAAGAGGACCTCTGAGAATGACATGTATACATTCAAGTTAAGAGGTCTAAGCTTCCACTGGAGGCACTCACCCACCAATCTTCCCATGTGCAGACATAGCGATGGATCTCCCAAAAGACCGATTCACATTTTTGGGTCATCCATGATCGTGCAAGGAAGGCCTTCAATCTAATTCTGGTGACACAGAGATATTATGCACTCCACTAGGGAGGAATCTTCATACCTAGTGGGTCACCACATATACCATATAGACACCTTGAAGTGGCTGGTGGGATGACCTAGGAAGTTGAAGGGGAAGAAGGACGAAATAAAAACTGTACTTACAGGAAGGTTTACAAGCCGGTTGCAGTTATGATGTTCAAGTTGCATTGACAGAAGGATGCCACTACTTTCAATGGAACATGGGTCCACCATGTATGCAATCACCCCTACGACACTCAATAGTCTAACCGGCACATCTAGTAGTATCGGATCTCAAAGAGAATACACGTAGCCTAGGTACCGTAAGAGGGATGTGCATCAAAATTTTACATGGCTTCCTACCTCTTAGATGTAGTGTGTGCGTATGGTGCAATTTTGACGATTGATCACAATAACCGGGGGATGAAAAGGGCGGTGGACCTATTCACAAAGTTTTCAATGTGTTCGGGGCTACCGTATACAAACAAGATATGGAGTCCATCGCATAAGTTCATCCCCGCGCTCTACCAAAGATATTTTCAATAAATATCCTCCCCATGTCAAATAGGGCCATGGAGATAGTAACTAAGGTAGCTAACTGCTCACCATCCCGTAAAGCACTAAAGGTCTTTGGATCATTCAAGGCACCCCCACACACTACCCAAGTTCATCACCAACAAATTGCTACTATAAGAGGTGCGCTATCAAACGACGAGCGGGTTATCTAATTTCCTCAAATAAGGAAAGAATAAACCATGGCCTAACCTCCCGCTTAATATTGGTGCTTATACCTATAAATACTTCAAGGAAGTAGAGGCAAGAGGGCAAAGAAATCAAAGGGTTTCACTGCAAAACCTTCGCCTACCTTCCGCCTTATGATCCCGAAAGGATCGTCCTTATGCACTACAAGTGGGCCAAATTTAACTTGAGCTACCAACACAAAGAGTGCCCCGTGGAATATAAAGTTAAAAACGTACAATGCAAATAGAGAAGAGGCTCCCGAAGGACTAGCCAACTCCGGTGGAGATCAAGGGAGTCAAGACGACCAAACTCTAGAAGAGATAAGAGAGCCTTTGAAATGGAAGGACCCTATATGAGGAGCATCATCTTCCCAATCAAAACGCCGGTTACCAGCAAGTATTAATCCTCCTAAGGATCACCAAGGGGGAAAGGGAAAATAGGCAAAAGCACAACAAGAGGCCGAGAATAATCTAAGAGAGGAAGAGCTCAAAAAAGCCCAAGATACCTTGGCACAACAACAGGAAGAAGAAAAATAAAAGAAATAGGCTAAAGAACATCAGAAGAAGTAGTAGAGTGTAGAAATTTAAATAAATGTTAAATTATTCACAGAGATTATCCTGATCACACGCTATTTGAGCTTCATGCATAATACATAACCTCTTCTACTATTGATCATCAATTTGTGGAAATTAAACAATCGCATGCACACATTAAAACCATAAACAATCACACATATAAAAACAGTATTTATGGGAAAGCTTCAAGCTGAAAACCCCCAACTATATGTATATTATAATGATAGAGATCATGTAACAATCATTGTACAAACTCCTCACAAGCTCTCAGTACAATCTCCAATTGTTACACACTACACAAGCTCAGATCTAGTAAAACACATGCTCCAATCTGCTCCACCTGTTAGCCTGCCTCTACTGCGCAATCCGATATGGATAATCATGAGATCCAAGTTCGAATCCCACCAGTATGTACTACGCAATCCTCATTGGATTCTCCATCAATGTGTGTGCAAATCTCATGCACCAGTATAGTCACAACTGATAGTCACACTTGCTCTTTCACCTACCTCTTCACTGGTCTCCACTGAAACTGTCCATGCACTGCAGTTAACTGATGTATTCTTTAGTTGATTTATGATTTTATAATTAGTGAATTAATTAATAATTAATTCACACCACTCTCACTAATTGTATCAATCAGTTAGACTAGATACAACTAGCTCAACTAAGTTAAACTGAACACAACTCCATTAATTGTCTCATCAACTCCACCAAACTCTGTCACATGAGTTCTAACTGAAGTCAACCATGCAATAGCTTCACTAAACCCTAGGAATAGCGTAATTCCTTTTTTCAGCTGCATGTGCCACATCCGTGACTCAAACTGAAGTGCTCCAAGAGGATAAGATAATGTTTAGAGTCCAAATATTATTAAGAGCTAATAATATTCGACATATCTATTTTTAGACTGGCAATCTAAAAATAGATTCCTCCCAGTATGTCTAAAAATATAAGTCCATATATTTCTTCCGACTTGACCAACCATCCAAAAATAGCATCCTGCAACTCATAGAACATGATCCATATGTCTAAAAATAGACATAGTCTAAAAATAGACTTTGCGCCAAAAATACCCTACGGGCCCACTTAGTGAAGGCGACTTCTTTCCAGTAAGCTTCTCATCTTGTTGCAATCTCAACACTCCCTCTTAATAAGATAAGGATTATCTGCAACCCCTATCCTGCCCCTGTGGTATTTGAATTTGCTCCTGGTGAGTGCCTTCGTCAAGATATCAGCATCCTGATCCTCCGTAGGAATGTATGAAAGTAACATGATTCTCCACTGCACACAATCTCTGATATGATGATACCGGATGTCAATGTGTTTAGATCTATCATGAAATACTGGATTAACCGAGAGTTTTATGCAACTCTAATTATCACATTAAATCACAGTAGGCTCTAAGTGTGAACCGAACAAACCGACCAGGATCTTCCTCATCCATATAGCCTCGCATACAGCCAAAATCGCTGCCATATACTCGGCCTCTACTGAACTGAGTGCCACGGATATCTGCTTCCTGCTGTACCAAGAAACTGCTGTCGACCCGATACTGAAAATCCCTCCAGATGTGCTCTTTCTGTCCATTGGACTCCCTGCCCAATCTGCATCCGTGAAGCCACAAAACTTCACCTCATCCGACTGTCTGTACCACAATCCATATCCCGATGTGCCTCTGAGATAACGCAATACATGCTTCCCCGCCTTCCAAAAGAGATTGGTTGGCTTAACCATAGCTTGTGAAAGCTGGTTAACAGCATAGCATATATCGGGTCGTGTATTGACCAGATACATAAGCGACCCCACCAACTGTCGATAAACAGTGCCATCCACTACCTCCGCTAAAGTAGCATCCTCATTCCTCCAACCACCAGGAAGAGGAGTATCAACAGGCTTGCAACCATGCATGTTGAACTTCTCCAGTATCTCCCAAGCATACTTACCCTGAGAAACAAACAGTCCACCACTGCGCTGCCAAATTTCCAATCCTAGGAAATAATGAAGGAGGCCCAAGTCCTTCATCTCAAACTCTTTTGCAAGATCCTCCTTGCATGAGAGTATCAACAACTCATCACCTGTCAAAATCAAATCATCTACATAAAGTACAATGATCAACAACTTACCCTCCACCACAATCTGGTATAGGTTAGGATCCGCCTCACTCTTGGAGAATCCAAGTCCGGTGAAATAAATGTCTATCCATGTGTACCAAGCACGAGGTGCTTGTTTCAACCCATACAACGCTCTCTTGAGCCTGCACACATGCGAATCGCTGCTGAAGATCTCAAAACCTTCGGGCTGCTTTATGTACACCTCCTCCTTAATGACTCCGTTGAGGAACGCAGTCTTCACATCCATCTGATGAATGTGCCACCCCATCTGTGTTGAGAGAGCAAGAATCGTCCGTATGGAAGAATACCCTACGACAGGTGCAAAGGTCTCCTCATAATTGATCCCCTCAATCTGTGAAAAGCCTTGGGCAACAAATCTTGCCTTGTACTTCTCCACACTCCTTGTGGCTGCCTGCTTCACTTTGTAGATCCATCTTGAACCCACCACTGATTTCCCTTCCGGCCTTGGGACAATCTCCCATGCACTGTTTCTGACAATCGAATCATACTCTTCCACCATGGCATCTACCCATGCGGGGTCCTCCATATCTTCCTCGAAAGAGGATGGCTCTGTCATGATACACTTGCTCATAAGAGCCATGTATCCAGTATACCGGTCAGGTGACTGTCTCTGTCTACACTGTGATGTAGGTGCTCCTACAACCTTCTCTGCATCTTGAGCCAGTCGCTCAGCTTCTGTAGTGCGCTTCCGCCCTCTGATGGTTGGCGCTGCATGAGTGGTTTCTTCCACCCCATGAACCTCATCTTGTGGCTGATCCACATCCTGAGACTCATCCTTAGGAACTAATAGCTTCTCCTCTACATGCAAGTGTGGCTCCCTCTCAAGTGAACACTTCATGGCTTTCTCCTCCTGAAATTTGATATCCCGTCGCACAACAGTATTGCGACTGTCTGGAAAATACACACGATATTTGTGGGGTGCATCAGTGTACCCCACAAATATCCCAACCTCCGCAGTCAGCTCCAGCTTCTTCCTGGAATCCTTCGTCACATGAATGTAAACAGGGGAACCAAAAATCCTCAAATGGGAAATATCAGGCCTCTTACCAGAAAACACCTCCTCGGGTGTACTCATGCCAAGTATCCTGTGAGGACAACGGTTTTTCACATATACTGCAGTATTGCATGCCTCCGCCCACAAGTGAATGGGCAGGCCCTGATCATGTAACATCGCCCATGCAACACCCACGATCGTTCTGTTCTTTCGCTCAGTAACCCCGTTCTGCTGTGGGTTATGAGGTGCTATGAGCTCTCTTCGATTTCCTTCTGTGCTGCAAAAGTCCTTGAATTCGCTAAAGATGAATTCATCACCATTGTCGCTCCTTAGAGCCTTCACCTACTTCCTCGATTCTTTCTCAACCAGTGCCTTGAACTCACAGAACTTTGAGTATGTCTCGCTCTTCTTCTGCATTAAGAAGATCCAACATTTCCGAGAAAAATCATCAACAAAGATCACATAGTACCTGTGCTTTGTTGTCGAAGCTACTGAGAAAGGTCCACACATGTTTGTGTGAATTCTCTCAAGGATCGTCATGGCGTGACTACCCTTCTCATGAAAGGTGGCTTTCAAAATTTTTCCCAAGGTACACCCCTTGCACTGATCTGACTACGCAAGAGTGCCTTTAGGAAGCCCAGTAGAAATTTGCTGCAGTATCTTCAAAGCTCCATGGTGAAGGTGGCCCAATCTCCGGTGCCACAACTCACCATCATCCTGACTCACCACTCCTTCTGCCTTGCCTGCCATTGCTGCGCAGCCATCTACCTACAATTGATAAAAGTTCTTAACTCGAACCCCTATCCTCTGGGTCTCACCAGTTTCCTTACTGCACAGGAAAACCTTTCCTTCGCTAAAGAAAACATCATATCCCTTGTCTTCTAACATCGCCACAGAGATAATATTCTTCTTCAATCCTGGAACATGCATCACTTCCTTCAATACGAAGGGTTTACCAGACTCCCTCTCAAAGGAAATAGTACCGATACCGGTCGCACTGTATCTACCATCATCGCCCATCTCGATGTGCACTCCAAGATATTTCTCATCCAGATCAGTAAACAAATCTCAATCTCCTATCATGAAATTTTTTCACTATCTAGAACCACAATTAATCTCGCCATAAACTCACTGCTATTTATCGCTTTATTTATATAGTTTCAATCGTGAGGCTAAGGTCTTCTCAAATGCGATCCAACAAATCGCTTATTTTTCTTCTTCTCATGGGAGACAATTTGTGGCATAATGTCTCATGTTGGTGATGTTGAAAGCACTTCACCTTGACATGTCTCCGTTTCTTGCTTTCGTGACCTTAATGAGAAGCTTTTGTTTTCCTCTTCTTGCTTAAATAAAGTGCCACCTCTCTTTAGTAGATCCTGATGAAGATACATTCCTAATTCTTTCACAATTCACTTATCTCCTCTTGCACAAGATCTGACCAAAGTTGCTCCCATCTTGGAAATTTCTCCCGACCATTGACAGAGTCCTGATAGGAATGCCAACTCTTCAGAAGCCCAAGGAGAGCCAAGCTCACCAAGTCCTCATCATCTATAGTCACCCCCACACTTCCCAGCTTATCCTTGCATTGGATGAACTTTGTGAGGTACTTGGGCATACTGTCACCTTTCTCCATCTTTATGTTTCTGAGTTTTTCCTTGAGCGCCAACTTCCTCTGGTCGCTCTTGCTTTGTAATAAATATGTCAAGGCTTTCCACATCAAGAATGGAGAAGCCTTACCATGCAGGCTGGACACTATGTGATCCTTCACGCCCTCCGATAGAATCCTTCGACACTTTGCTGTCTTCTTTTTCCAAGCCTCAATTACGGCAGCATCGCTAGAAGTAGGCTTTGGGACTTCAACATCTATGAACTCCTTCAACCAATTTTCATCTAACAGCACCTCCATCCTGTCCTTCCATGAAATATAATTCGAGCTGCCCTCAAGGGCATACTCCAATCGCAATCCGTTGAAAGACATCTCAACTTCGACACCAAGAAAACACTACTGCAAATTCGAATTCCACCAGCTCAAAACTCAACCACTTCAATGTTTTGCAATTGCTCCAATGATCAATATCGCTCCGATACCATGTAGAAATTTTGAATAACTCAAATTATTGTTCTGATTATCTCAAATTGTGCATTGTTATAATTATTTTAGCTTCTGCGACAATACAATAACCTCTTCTACTTATTGATCATCAATTTGCAGGAATTAAACAATCGCATATGCACATTAAACCATAAACAATCACACATAAATACAATATTTATGAGCTAAGTCAGAAACTCCCTAAACTATCCATATATTATAATGATAGATAACATGTAACAATACATAGCACAAACTCCTCACAAGCTCTCAGCACTATCTCCAATGACTACACAAGCTCGCATCTAGCAAAACACATGCCTAGACTGCCCACCTGCTAGCCGCCACCTTTAACCAATACAGGATAATCATGAGATCCAAGTTCGAATCCCACCAAGATGTACTGCGCAATCCTCATTGGCATCTCCATCAATGTGTGTGCAAATCTCATGCACCAGTATAGTCACAATCGATAGTCAACCTGCTCTTTCACCTACCTCCATCACTGATCTCCACTGAAACTGTCCATGCACTGAAGTTAACTGTTGTGTTCATTAGTTGATTTATGAGTTAATAATTAGTGAATTAATTAACAATTAATTCACACCACTCTCACTAATTGTATCAATCAGTTAGACTAGATACAACTAGCTCAACTAAGTTAAACTGAACACAACTCCATTAACTGTCTCATCAACTCCACCAAACTCTGTCACATGAGTTCTAACTGAAGTCAACCATGCAATAGCTCCACTAAACCCTAAGAATAGCGTAATTCCTTATTTCAGCTGCATGTGCCACATCCAGGCATCCAACTGAAGTGCTCCAAGAGGATAAGATAATGTTTAGAGTCCAAATATTATCAAGAGCTAATAATATTCGACATATCTATTTTTAGACTGGCAATCTAAAAATAGATTCCGACCAGTATGTCTAAAAATAAAAGTCCATCTATTTCTTCCGACTTGACCAACCATCCACAAATAGCATCCTGCAACTCATAGAACATGATCCATATGTCCAAAAATAGACATAGTCTAAAAATAGACTTTCGCCAAAAATACCATGTGGGCCCACTTAGTGAAGGCGACTTCTTTCCACTAAGCTCCTCATCTTGTTGCAATCTAAACACAAAGA
>JAXQQM020073514.1:0-97432 GCA_034641835.2 Pinus albicaulis
TTTAATTTAATTATTAATAACTTTTAATATAATGTTATGGAACAAAAATTTCTCCATACTATATATTGAGTTGTAGAGCACCTAAGTTCCAATTGTAATAATGTACCTTTTAATTTTGATGAAAAAAAATATTTTAATAAATATTTTAATTTATTAACATGTACAAACTCAGTTTTAAAATTTAAATATGTAATTTCCAACCAAAACACTTACTTTTAACTATTAAGCTCACTCAAATTTTGCAATAAACATTAATTTTTTAAATTCATTATCAACGAAGGTATATAAAAATCTATTGTTTTGAAAACGAAATAAAACCTAGACTTTTCAGAATATTCCAGTGAATATTAAAAGCTTTGAATTTCTTTAACTTTTCAAAATGTTCATATTAAAGGCATTGAAGTTCTTTATCTTTTAAAATTTCAAAATGTCAATATGTAGATGATAATTTTTTATAAGTATAAAATTTTAAAATGTAGATGATAATTTTTTATGACTAGAAAATTTCAAAATGAGGTGATAATTTTTTGTGTAGAGAATTTGAAAATATAGATGGCAATTTTTTATAAGAAGAAAATTTAAAAATTATGTAATAAATTTAAAAATCATACTTTTATTTTAATTTTATATATATATCAAAATAATTATTTTAAATTATAAAATTTAAAGATTTGAAGAAATTTGTACTTTTAAAATTAAGATAGATTTATATTAGTTCATTACACATGCTATATGTCAATTGTATATTGAGTATAAAAATAATTATGACTCATTGATTTTCAACAATAAACCAATAAAATGTTTTAACCATAAGAAAAACTTATTTATTTTCAATTAATTTATATATCATACACATAATTAACATTAGTATACTTCACTCAACATTGACAATCCATTACTTTATTGATTAACACATTCTCTATTGTAAATACATGTCTTCCAGTACTAAGAAAAAGACTATATATATAATTATTAATATTTTTACTAATTACTATAAAAATATAAAAAATCATAGATTAAATTATACATCTCCCTATGCAAGTTAGAACAATATTACAAATATCTCTCAAACAACGGAAAGACTGAGATTTAGATATGTGACTATTAATCGAACAAATAGATATAGTCTAGTTACTGTATGAATGTCAAAATAATTTTCTCAAAGTAAAACGATTTGAAAAAGGAAAAATGATGAAGATAAAAAGCTGTTACACAATACAAGCACGTCATACAAAGGGAATGCTACCTATTGGAATACCCTATCCACAAGTTACATTTCGTGAACCCCGTGATCATCCGGCCAAAAGCCTCTCTAAAACTTAGGAATGTTTATTGACCTGATTAAGCAAACATATATTTTAATTAGTACATTCCAATGGTTAATGAGATCATAAATGAAACAACATGACATGAATGACTTTTATTCATAGAATAATCAAATTCGAATGGTTAAAGTAGATCAAGGAAAAGCTATACCTTTAGCCAAAGAAAGCACAACCTTAAAATTTATGAATGTTTATGGATTTAGTTAAAAGATTATATTAATTTAACCATTTCCGAATGTTTATGGATTTAGTTAAAAGATTATATTAATTTAACCATTTCCAACTTCATTGGTTGATGAGATTATGAATGAAATAGCATGACATAAATGTTATTCATTCACCGATGGATATTCAGAAATAATCAAATTCCAAATCTTAAAGAAGATAAGAAAAAACTGTGTTTGTATTAGAATTTGACTTCTTTATATACAGGAAACAAATTCTTTCCATGCAAAAATATGTCATGAAGTGTTAAGAATTCCCTACCTGTATGCTTAGGATTAATTGTAAAGGCTTTTTAACAATTTTTTTTGAACAAATCCTTTGGCAAAAATAAACAGAAGAAAATAAACTTCAATCTAAATCCCGAGAAGATTGTCAAATCAAAAGCCAAAAAGTGAATCATGGGTAAGGGTCACTCATTTAGTTCCTCTTTTTTACCATTTTGAACAGTGATTGCCAATGAAACTTGCCACAACTACAATGGCAAAATAATTATCATATCTCTAGATCTGAAATTGCTATTCGAGCAACATAAATATTCGATTTAACAAACTTGAAGTCACAGAACTCTAAGGAAGATGACCATCTAAGTGATGTCAATGCCAGTGATACAAGAGCATGATATCATATAAAATTGACAAGATAACACATAAAAAGTGTGCTACTTATTTCTCCTAGAAGTACGCTACTAAAACCAAGAGGGCGATATACATATTTAACCCAGAAGTACATAGTTAACTTACGAATAGAAGTACATAGTTATAACCCGAAAAGAAAAGAGTTGAAGTCACAGCTTGAAGACGATGTATATAATTGGACGTACCTAAATGGAAAAAGCAAGAAACAAAGAACATCCTCTGTTTGGAGAACTAAGCATGTCTAGTACTACATTCATACACGGCCTAAGACTGGGAGAAGATCGAGTGCAAAATGAGGCAATCTCGATCATCTTCCACATTTCATCCTTCATATTACTATGTAGAAAAGCACTCTGTTCACTTCTCAGATCCTTATCAATTATTTCATCCGTTTTTCCTTCTTTCATCATCCTCGCAGTCCATGCAGGCAGATGCTCAAATTTCTAATCCTTCTCTTCTACCACAGGGGGCTTTCCGCTTACCATCTCTAATAACACTACTCCAAATCTATACACGTCTTGCTTCGTCGATGCCTTCACTCCATACCCTTAACATATTCAATCGTTACCGTGTCATGGAATATGATTATCTTTGAACCTGCACTGCATAACAGAAATAAAAGGATCGGGACGACTAAGATTTATAGAAAAAAAATAGGGGGCACAAAGATTTAGTACCAGGAGCAATGTAGCCATGAGTTCCACCAAAGAGAACTTACCAAAGAGAGAACTTGATTCAGAATCCATTGATTTACTTTTCAATAGCTTGGCAAGTACAAAATCAGCGATGTGAGCCACATATTCATCGTCCAGAAATATGTTGGCAGATTTTATGTTGTTGGATAGGCACAAGATTCAATCAGAGAATAACACAAGTATTTCACACACAAAACAATGAGCTGCGTCTCTTCAGTTAATCTCAATCACTCTAAATCATAATCTGAATACAGTGAACTCGGTGAAGGGTATTTAACCTAAATTGACATGCACACACTCTCACATAACTGAACTTGATCAAATCACTTAACTCACACTCTAAATCACTCACAAAATCTATCTATAACTCAACTCAACTGATTCACTTAACTTTTTGTCTAACTTTGCATGCGGGAAGTAATTATATATTTTAACACTCCCCCTTAATTATGACCGCTAAACTAAAACATAACTCATGACAACTCAAACATGCTTGCTGGTCTATGTCTCAGCTAGGCTTACAACTCCCAAGTTTCTTTTGTGAAACTCAAACAAATCTACTGCTAATGGCTTTGTAAAGATATCAGCCAATTGATCACTCGTTCTACAAGGCTTCAAGTGAACTTCTCCATTGCTCACAAGTTCTCGAATAAAGTGATATCTAGTATCAATATGCTTGCTCTTTTGATGAAACACACTATTCTTGGATAGTGCAATGGCTGATGTGTTGTCACAGTATATCGCTGTTGATCCTTGCTATTGCTGCTTGAGTCCATCTAATACTCTTCTTAAGCATACTGCTTGACATGCTGCTGAAGTCACTGCTACATATTCTGCTGATGTTGATGATAGTGTCACAATAGGCTGCTTCTTAGATGCCCATGCTATCACTCTGGAACCGAGATAAAAAACATAACTGGATGTGCTCTTCTGATCACCCAAACTTCTTGCAAAATCATTATCTGTATATCCAATCAATTCTTTCTTTTCTGTACTTGCATACAGTATGCCATAATCTCTCGTTCCTGCTATGTATCTCATAATTCTTTTTCCAACACTTCAATGTGTGTATTTTGGTGTCTCCATAAATATGGAAATCAAACTTACTCCCTGCATAATATCTGGTCTTGTCACTTTGAGATACATGAGGCTGCCAACCAATCTTTTGAATAGAGTTGGATTGACATCTACCCCTTCATCATCCTTACCTAACTTTGTAGCTGTTGCAACTGGTGTAGGTACAGGTTTGGAATTATCCATCCTGAATCTTTTCAACAAATCTCTTGCATATTTATTTTGACAAATAAAAATTCCTTTTTTTAGATTGCTCAACTTCAGTTCCAAGAAAATATTTCATGAGACCAAGATCTGTCATCTCAGATTATTTCATCATGGCTGCTTTAAATTCATCTATCTCAAGATCACCTGTAAAAATCATATCATCGACATATAAGCAAACTATCAAAATCTGTCCATGCTCATTTACCTTTGTGTATAAGGTAGGCTCAATGTTGCTTCTGAAAAATCCATTATTGATCATGTAGTTGTCAATTCTGCTATACCATGCTCTAGGTGCTTGCTTCAGTCCATAGAGCACTTTCTTTAACCGGTAAAATTTATCTTCTTTAACTTCAACTTCATATCCTGGAGGCTGCTGCACATAAATTTCTTCTTCTAGAATTCCATTCAAGAAGGTTGATTTGACATCCATATGATATACTTTCCACTTGTTCTGAGCTGCTGTCGCTAGAACTACTCTTACAATATCCAATTTGACTACTGGAGAAAATGTTTCTCCAAAGTTTATTCCTAGTTGTTGCGAGAATCCTTTTGCTACAATTCTTGCTTTAAATATGTCAATCTCTCCTTTCTCATTCACCTTTGTCTTGTACACCCACTTCACACCAATGAAATTTTTATCGTTTGGTAAATCAACCAAATCTCATGTATCATTCTTTTCAATTGAATTCATCTCTTCATCCATTGCATGCACCCAATTTTCATCTCTGATTGCTTCTTCAAATGTAGAAGGTTGGAATGCCAACAATGCAAAATTTGAACTAACATCCAAATCATCATAAACATCTTTCAGACTTCTCATTTTTTTCTTACCATTGCTTGATTCATTACCTGATTTGCTGCTTGGAGAATTCTGGTATGTTGATCTGCTTGAAGATCCATGTTGCTCTGAAAATCTTGGGGTCCTTACTGGTGTGACTCTGTTTGGTGTCTGCTCTCTTGATTCTTGTTGCTCCTCTTCTTTCACATCATCTTCCTCCATCAGTGGTGTTTGTGCATTGGTTAGTGTGTCTACAGTCCCATTCCATGACTTTTGTTATTTGAACACAACATCTCTGCTAATGATTGTCTTCTTGGTGATAGGGTCATACAATTTGTAAGATTTTGCTTGCTCACTATAACCAGTAAATATACATTTTTCACTTTGATCATCTAATTTGCCTCTTATTTTCTTAGGCACATATGCATAGGCTACACATCCAAAAACTCTGAAATGAGATACGTTGCATGACATACCTGACCATGCTTCCTCTGGAACTCTGTTCATCACGCTCTTTGTAGGAGATCTGTTTATCACATAAAAAACACATGCAAATGCTTCTGCCCAATACTCATTAGACAAGTGTATTGCTTTCAACATGCTCCTTGTCATGGTTATGATTGTTAGGTTCTTTCTCTCTACTACACCATTCTGCTACGGTGTGTATCTGGTCGTAAACTGTCTTCTGATGCCATGTTGTTTGCAGTACTCATGGAATGCCTTCGAATCATATTCTCCACCATGATCGGATCTCAATACCTTGTTATGTCGATCACTTTGATTCTCCACTAATGCTTTGAACTCTTTGAACTTTGCAAAGGTTTCAGACTTCTGCTTCAAGAAGTAAACCCAAGTCTTCCTGCCATAGTCATCAATAAAGGTGAGGAAGTAACAACTTCCACCAATCGAATGTGTCCTCATAGGTCCACACAGGTCGGTATGCACCAACTCAAGTTGTTTCTTTGCTCTGTAAGAAACTCCTTTCGGAAAAATTTCATGGTGTTGCTTTGCCAAGATGCAACACTCACAAGTGCTTGCAGGTTATTTGATGGGAGGTAAACCTTTGACCATCTGTTTCTGCTGCAAAAATCTTAAACCGAAAAAATGCAAGTGTCCAAACCGAAAGTGCCATAACCAGTAATCATCAGAACATGCAGTTGTAAAAGAACTAACCTGATCATTGTAGTTTATAATTAGAGGAAAGAGTCTGTTCCTCATCATCTGCACCTTTTCAATCAGCTGCTTGCTTGGGGATTTGTTGTAAATAACACACTGTTGCCCCTGAAAGATAACTTTATATCCTTTCTGCATCAATTGACCAACACTTATCAAATTTTGTTTGAGTCTGGGGACATAATATACCTCGGATATGGTCTTTGGCTCCCCCTGTTTCGTCACAATGTTGACCACTCCTTTGCCATATACATCCACAATCTTATCAGTCCCCAACTTTACCTCTGTTTTCACGAAGGCATCCAAATTTGCAACCAAATTCTTGTTGCCTGTCATGTGGTTACTATAACCACTATCTAATAGCCAGAACTTATCAGACGGTTCTGCATGGTGTTGCATGCTAGAAGCATGGAGTCAGTATTCTCTGTATTAACATTAACTCTCTGATTTCCTTGATCAACTATCTTCTTCCAACAATCACGAGCATAATGACCAAATCTATTGCAATAATAACACTTTACCTTTGATTTTTCAGACCTTTGATTGTTGTGAAAGCTTCTGTTGCTGCTGCTTACACTTTGATGCTCATGATCTTCTCGACCATGACGCTGACCACCATAGCTTCTGCCTCGTCCTCTGCCTCTCGATCGACCTCTACCTCGATCTCTTGAAATATAAACTTGAATTTTGAAGGTGGTTTCTAGAGTGGAATCCTTATTTCTGTCTATCCTTACTTCATGCGACAGAAGGGATCCCATCAACTCATCAACTGTCAGATTTTCCAAATCCTTCGTTTCTTCTATGGCTGCTACCACAACATCAAACTTGGTAAACAAAGATCGAAGAACCTTCTCAATCATTGTTCAATATTTAACATCTTCACCATAGATTTTTAACTGATTGACGACAGACATGACCCTATTCATGAAGGAATCAATGTAACAATGTTAACTTTGGCTATACCTTGATAGTGTGTCACCAAGGTTTCCCATGCTTCCTTTGCTAAAGAAGTTATCATGATCTTATAGAACACTGCTCGGTCCACTCCCTGCTGGATAAGAAGCAACACTTGTGCATTATTCTGCTTATCTTTCTTCCATTGTTCCCTCTCTGCATTACTGAGGGCTCGTTCTTCTGCGTCATCTTGAGGTTCTGCAAACCCAAACTTGACATGATTACAGACATCATGCGCTTTTAGCATAGTCTCCATTTTAATAGACCACACATCGTAATCTTTCCCGATGAAAGAAGGAAGTTGTGGCTGAAAATTTGATGTGGCCATCTTGTCTAAAAAAGATCAATCTTTTTCTCTGATAAAAACCCTAAATTTCACTTCTTCCTTTTTTTTTTTATGAGAGCTTTGCAAAACTCCTTAAAAAAATCCCTTGTATTTTTCTTTATATAATAAATCCTTCCTTTTATAAAAGAAATTTATATATATATAATTTTTTTTATAATAACCTTCTCCCTTTTAAAAAAAATATTTTAAGACCCTTTGAAAAATACTTCTATATAAAAGCCCTTTTATAAAACCTTTTAAAAATGCTCCTCTTTTCAAGCTTTTAAAAGTATTTGTGTATCCAAAACACCCTTTTATAAACGCTCCTTTTATAAAGCCCTTTTTTTTATGTTTAAAAATCTTATACTACCCACGTGACTTTCAAACTTAAGTAAGTATGTACCTTTTCAAAAAGGCTCACGTACCAAAAGGAAACTCATTTGTTGACTTTTTTTTTAGTAAAAAATGTGTCGGCTTCTTTTAAAACTCCATTGTTGCTTCTTTTAAAACTCCAATGCCGCACGCGATTAATACAAAACCGCGGACTAAACTTGATTTTCAAGAAAATCGTAAGTTAGTTGAAATCTCCACAGTTTTTCTCAGAAGAAGTTGCGGACCCTCTGCAGGTGCTGCACTGAAAACATGCGGATCTTTGCGGGTAAAAAAAAAAAAAATTGTAAAAAAAAATTTGACGGCCTTCTGCTCTTGGCCTTCTTCACTGGCTCTGCTCGCCCACGGATCTTCTGATCCTTCCTCAGCTCTGATAAGAAAAGGATTCACACACACAAATAACACAATTATATCACACACAAAACAATGAGTTGCGTCTCTTCCATTAATCTTTCATCTCAATCACAATCACACTCAATGAATACAATGAACTCGGTGAAGGGTATTTAACCTAAATTGACATGCACACATTATCACATAACTGAACTTGATCAACTCACTTAACTCACTCACCAAATCTATCTATAACTCGACTCAACTAATTCACTTAACTGTTTGTCTAAGTCTGCATGCGGGAAGTAATTATATATTTTAACACTCCCCCTTAATTACGACCGCTAAACTAAAACATAACTCATGACAACTCAAACATGCCTGCTGGTCTATGTCTCAGCTAGGCTTACAACTCCCAAGTTTCTTTTATGAAACTCAAAAAAATCTACTGCTAATGGCTTTGTAAAGATATCAGCCAATCGATCACTCGTTCTACAAGGCTTCAAGTGAACTTCTCCATTGCTCACAAGTTTTCGAATAAAGTGATATCTAGTATCAATATGCTTGCTCTTTTGATGAAACACATTACTCTTGGATAGTGCAATCGCTGATGTGTTTTCACAGTATATTGTTGTTGATCCTTGATGTTGCTGCTTGAGTCCATCCAATACTCTTCTTAACCATACTGCTTGACATGCTGCTGAAGTTGCTGCTACATATTCTGCTTCTGCTAATGATAGTGTCACAATAGGTCATTTCTTAGATGCCCATGTTATCACTCCTGAACCAAGATGGAACACATAACCGAATGTGCTCTTTCAATCATTCAAACTTCCTACAAAATCACTATCTGTATATCCAATCAATTCTTTCTTTTCTGAACTTGCATACATTATGCCATAATCTCTGGTTCCTGTTATGTATCTCAGAATTCTTTTTCCAACATTCCAATGTGTGTCTTTTGGAGTCTCCATAAATCTGAAAATCAAACTCACTCCCTGCATAATATCTGGTCTTGTTTATGTGAGATACATGCGGTTGCCAACCAATCTTTTGAATAGATTTGGATTGACATATACTCCTTCATCATCCTTACTTAACTTTGTACCTGTTGCAACTGGTGTAGGTACATGTTTACAATTTTCCATCCTGAATTTTTTCAAAAAATCTCTAGCATACTTATTTTGACAAATAAATATTCCTTTTTCAGATTGCTCAACTTCAATGCCAAGAAAATATTTCATGAGACCTAGATTTGTCATCTCAAATTCTTTCATCGTGGATGCTTTAAATTCATTTATCTCAAGATCACCTATAAAAATCATGTCATTAACATATAAACAAACTATCAAAATCTGTCCATGCTCATTTACCTTTGTGTATAAGGTAGGCTCAATGATGCTTCTGCAAAATTCGTTCGTAATCATGTAACAGTTGATTCTGTTATACCATGCTTTAGGTGCTTGCTTTAGTCCATAGAGCGCTTTCTTCAATCTGTAAACTTTATCTTCTTTACCTTCAACTTCATATCGTGGTGGTTGCTGCACATAAATTTCTTCTTCTAAAATTTTATTCAAAAAGGCTGATTTGACATCCATCTGGTATACTTTCCACTTGTTCTAAGCTGTTTTCGCTAGAACTGCTCTTACAATATCCAATTTGGCTACCGGAGAAAATGTTTCCCCAAAGTCTATTCCCGGTAAGCTGTTTTCGCTAGAACTGCTCTTACAATATCCAATTTGGCTACCGGAGAAAATGTTTCCCCAAAGTCTATTCCCGGTTGCTGCGAGAATATTTTTTCTACAAGTCTTGCTTTAAATCTGTCAATCTCACCTTTCTCATTCACTTTAGTCTTGTACACCCACTTCACACCAATGATATTTTTATCATTTGGTAAATCAACCAAATCCCATGTATCATTCTTTTCAATTGAGTTCATCTCTTCATCCATGGATTGCACCCAATTTTCATCTCTAATTTCTTCTTCAAACGAAGAAGGTTGGAATGAAAAAAATGTAAAATTTGAGCTAACATCCAAATCATCATAAATATCTTTCAGACTTCTCATCTTTTTCTTACCATTTCTTGATTCATTACCTGATTCACTGCTTGGAGAATTCTGGTCTGTTGATCTGCTTGAAGATCAATGCTGCTCTGAAAATCGTGGAGTCCTTGCTCGTGTGACTCTGTTTGGTGTCTGCTCTCTTGATTCTTGCTGCTCCTCTTCTTCCACATCATCTTCTTCCATCAATGGTGATGAGGACACAGTAGATTGGTGGAATTTGTTACTTCCTCACTTTTATTGATGACTATAGCAGGAAGACTTGGGTTTACTTCTTGAAACAGATGTCTGAAACCTTTTCAAAGTTAAAAGAGTTCAAAGCATTAGTGGAGTACCAAAGTGATCGACAGATCAAGGTATTGAGATTTGATCGTGGTGGAGGATATGATTCGAAGGCATTCCATGAGTACTGCAAACACCATGGAATCAGAAGACAATTTACAACTAGATACACGTCGCAGCAGAATGGTGTAGCAGAGAGAATGAACCGAACCATCATGAACATGACAAGGATAATGTTTAAATCAAGACACTTGTTTAATGAGTATTGGGCAGAAGCAGTTGCATGTGCAGTTTATGTGATAAACAAATCTCCTGCAAAGAGCGTGATGAACAGAGTTCCAGAAGAAGCATGGTCAGGTATGTCATGCAGTGTACCTCATTTAAGAGTTTTGGATGTGTAACCTATGCACATGTGCCTAAGAAAATAAGAGGCAAATTAGATGATCAAAGTGAAAAATGTATTTTTACTGGTTATAGTAAGCAATCAAAAGCTTACAAACTGTATAACCCTGTCACCAAGAAGACAATCATTAGCAGAGATGTTGTGTTCAAAGAGCAAGAGTCATGGAATGGGACTGTAGACACACTAACCGATGCAAAAACACCATTGATGATGGAGGATGATGTAGAAGAAGAGGAGCAGCAAGAACCAAGAGAGTAGACAAAAAATAGAGTCACACCAGCAAGGACTCCAAGATTTTCATAGCAGCATAGATCTTCAAGCAGATCAATAGACCAAAATTCTCCAAACAGCGAATCAGGTAATGAATCAAGTAATGGTAAGAAAAAAATGAGAAGTCTGAAAGATATTTATGATGATTTGGATGTTAGTTCAAATTTTGCATTGTTGGCATTCCAACCTTCTTCATTTGAAGAAGCAACAGAGATGACAATTGGGTGCAAGCCATGGACGAAGAGATGAATTCAATTGAAAAGAATGATACATGGGATTTGGTTGATTTACCAAATGATAAAAATCTCATTGGTGTGAAGTGGGTGTACAAGACAAAGGTGAATGAGAAAGGTGAGATTGACAGATTTAATGAAAGACTTGTAGCGAAAGGATTCTCGCAACAACCGGGAATAGAATTTGGAGAAACATTTTCTCCAGTAACCAGATTGGATACTGTAAGAGCAGTTCTAGCGACAACAACTCAGAACAAGTGGAAATTATATCAGATGGATGTCAAATTAGCCTTCTTGAATGGAATTCTAGAAGAAGAAATTTATGTGCAGCAGCCTCCAGGTTATGAAGTTGAAGGTAAAGAATATAAAGTTTATAGATTGAAGAAAGTGCTCTATGTACTGAAGCAAGCACCTAGAGCATGGTATAGCAAAATCGACAGCTACATGATCAAGAATGGATTTTGCAGAAGCAACATCATTGAGCCTACCTTATACACAAAGGTAAATGACAATGGACAGATTTTGATTGTTTGCCTATATGTTGATGATATGATTTTTACAGGTGATCTTGAGTTAGATGAATTTAAAGCAGCCATGATGAAAGAATTTGAGATGACAGGTCTTGGTCTCATGAAATATTTTCTTGGCATTGAAGTTGACCAATCTGAAAAACGATTTTTTATTTGCCAAAATAAGTATGCGAGAGATTTGTTGAAAATATTCAAGATGGATAATTGCAAACCTGTACCCACACCAGTTGCAAC
Source organism: Pinus albicaulis (assembly GCA_034641835.2). Lineage (NCBI taxonomy): Eukaryota > Viridiplantae > Streptophyta > Pinopsida > Pinales > Pinaceae > Pinus > Pinus albicaulis. Next base: position 12,129 of record JAXQQM020073514.1, read on the forward strand.
AGGTACAAAGTTAAGTAAGGATTATGAAGGGGCAGATGTCAATCCAACTCTATTCAAAATATTGGTTGGAAGCCTCATGTATTTCACAACAGTAAGATCAAATATTATGCAAGGAGTAAGTTTGATTTCCAGATTTATGGAGACTCCAAAAGACACACATTGTAATGTTGGGAAAAAAATTCTGAGATACATAGCAGGAACGAGAGATTATGGCATAATGTATTCAAGTACAAAAAATAAAGATTTGATTGCATATATAGATAATGATTTTGCAGGAAGTTTGGATGATCGGAAGAGCACATCCGATTATGTGTTCCATCTTGGTTTAGGAGTGATAGCATGGGCATCTAAGAAGCCACCTATTTTGACACTATCATCAGCAGAAGCAGAATATGTAGCAATGACTTCAGCAACATGTCAAGCAGTATGGTTAAGAAAAGTATTGGATGGACTCAAGCAACAAAAACAAGGATCAACAACAATATACTGTGACAACACATCATCGATTGCACTATCCAAGAACAATCTGTTTCATCAAAAGAGCAAGAATATTGATACTAGATATCACTTTATTCGAGAACTTGTGAGAAATGGAGAAGTTCACTTGAAGCCTTGTAGAACGAGTGATCAATTAGCTGATATATTTACAAAGCCATTAGCAGTAGATTTGTTTGAGTTTCACAAAAGAAACTTGGAAGTTGTAAGCCTAGTTGAGACATAGACCTACAGGCATGTTTGAGTTGTCATGAGTTATGTTTTAGTTTAGCGGTCGTAATTAAGGGGGAGTGTTAAAATATATAATTACTTCCCACATGCAGAGTTAGACAAACAGTTAAGTGAATTAGTGGAGTTGAGTTATAGATAAATTTGGTGAGTGAGTTAAAGAGTGACTTAAGGGAGATGATCAAGTTTAGTTATGTGAGGGAGTGTGTGCATGTCAATTAAGTTAAATACCCATCACCAGGTTCATTGTATTTAGATTGTGATTCAGAGTGATTGAGATTAATTGAAGAGCCGAAGTTCATTGTTTTGTGTGTGAAATACTTGTGTTATTGTGTGATTGAATCCTTTGGCTATCCAACAAGTTTTGTGATTCAGAGTGATTGAGATTAATTGAAGAGCCACAACTCATTGTTTTGTGTGTGAAATAATTGTGTTATTGTGTGATTGAATCCTCTGGTTATCCAACAGATTGGTATTAGAGCTGAGAAAGGATCAAAAGATCCGTGGGCAAGAAGAGCCAATGAAGAAGGCCAAGAGCAAAAGGCTGTAAAGAAAAAAATGCAAATTTTATTTTTCTGACCCGCAAAGGGCCGCATGTTTTCAGTGCAGCACCTGCGGAGGGTCCGTAACTTCTCCTAATAAAAACTGCGAAGATTTCGGCAAACTTACTATTTTTGAAAAATCAATTTTAATCCGCGGTTTATTGATTTAAGGGGGTGTGGAATCAATTTTATATTTAAAGGTCGACAGTGAAGTTGAAAGCTGTGAGAAAATTTCAAGAAAAACAAAACATCGACAACCGTATTTACAACACACAAAATTCAAAGAACGGTTTAGTATAGGGTTGAATACACGTGGGTGCTTGTTTTATTTTGGGAAATCGAAAAACCCAAAAGTGCATGAGGTATTTTTTAAAGTTTTCAAAAGTAAGAAGTCACACTAAGGTTTTTTTTAAAAGGAGCGTATTACAAAGATTTTTTATGATCTTTTAAAAAGGGATTTTAACATAAAGTTTTTGAAGAGAAGGTTTTTAGTAAGAATATTTTTTTATATATAATTTTTTTTTTATAAAAGATTTATTAAAAAAAAATAGGGTTTTTTGGAAGGTATTTTTAAAGGAGCTTTGCAAAGTTTCTAGAAGACAAAAAGAAGAGAAATTTAGGGGTTTTGCCAGAGAAATTTTTTTTTTGAGGCAAGATGGCCACATCCAGTTTTCAGCCACAACTTCCTTCTTTCACCGGGAAATATTACGATGTGTGGGCTATTAAAATGGAGACTATGCTAAAAGCGCATAATATATGGGATCATGTCAAGTTTGGGTTTGCAGAACCTCATGATGATGCAGAGGAATGAGCCCTCAGTAATGCAGAGAGGGAACAATGGAAGAAAGACAAGTAGAAGAATGCACAAGCATTGCTTCTTATCCAGCAAGGAGTGGACCAAGCAGTGTTCCAGAAGATCATGATAACTTCTGCAACAAAGGAAGCATGGGAACCTTTGGCAAAAATATATCAAGGTATGGCCAAAGTTAATATTGTTAAATTGTAGAATACTAGGAGAGACTTTGAAAGTTTGTAGATGAAAGAGACAGAGGACATTGATTCCTTCATGAATAGGGTCATGTATGTTGTCAATCAGTTAAAAATATATGGTGAAGATGTTAAATATCGAACAGTGATTGAGAAGGTTCTTCTATCTTTGTCTACCAAGTTTGATGTTGTGGTAACAACCATAGAAGAAGCAAAGGATTTGGAAAAACTGACAGTTGATGAGTTGATGGGATCTCTTATATTGCATGAGGCAAGGATAGACAGAAATAAGGATTCCACTTTAGAAACTGCCTTCAAAAGTCAAGTTTATATTTCAAGAGGTCGAGGCAGACGTCGATCGAGAGGCAGAGGACAAGGCGACAGCTATGGTGGTCATAGAGATGGTCGAGAAGATCATGAGCATCAAAGGGGAAGCAACAGCAGAAGCTTTCACAACAATCAAGGGTCTGACAAATCAAAGGTAAAGTTTTATTACTGCAATATATTTGGTCATTATGCTCGTGATTATAGGAAGAAGATAGTTGATCAAGGAAAGCAGAGCTAATGTTAGTACAAAGAATATTGACTCCATGTTTCTAGCATGCAACACCATGCATGAACCGTCTGATAAGGTCTGGCTATTAGACAGTGGTTGCAATAACCACATGACAGACAACAAGAATTTGGTTGCAAATTTGGATGCCTCCATGAAGACAGAGATAAAGTTGGGGACTGACAAGACTGTGAATGTAGATGGCAAAGGAGTGGTCAACATTGTGACCAAGCAGGGGGATCCAAAGACCATATCAGAGGTATATTATGTCCCTAGACTCAAACACAATTTGATAAGTGTTGGTCAATTGATGCAGATATGATACAAAGTTATATTTCAGGGGAAACAATGTGTTATTTACGAAAAATCCCCAAGCAAGCAGCTGATTTCAAAGGTCCAGATGACGAGGAACATACTTTTTCCTCTAATTATGAACTACAATGATCAGGTTAGTTCTTTTACAACTGCATGTTTTGATGATTACTGGTTATGGCACTTTCGGTTTGGACACTTGCATTTTTCTGGTTTAAGATTATTGCATCAGAAACAGATGGTTAGAGGTTTATCTCCTATCAAAGAACGTGCTAGCACTTTGAGTGTTGCATCTTAGGAAAGAAACACCGTGAAAGTTTTCCAAAAGGAGTTTCTTACAGAGCAAAGAAACCACTTGAATTGGTGCATACCGACTTGTGTGGACCTATGAGGACACAGTCGATTGGTGGAAGCTGTTACTTCCTCACTTTTATTGATGACTATAGCAGGAAGATTTGGGTTTACTTTTTGAAGCAGAAGTCTGAAACTTTTGAAAAGTTCAAAGAGTTCAAAGCCTTAGTGGAGAACCAAAGTGATCGACATATCAAGGTATTGAGATCCGATCGTGGTGGAGAATATGATTCGAAGCAATTCCATGAGTACTGCAAACACCATGGAATCAAAAGATAGTTTATGACCAGATACACACCGCAGCAGAATGGTGTAGCAGAGAGAAAGAACCGAACAATCATGAACATGACAAGGAGCATGTTGAAAGCAAGACACTTTTCTAATGAATATTGGGCAGAAGCAGTTGCATGTGTTGTTTATGTGATAAACAAATCTCCTACAAAGAGTGTGATGAACAGAGTTTCAGAAGAAGCATGGTCAAGTATGTCATGCAGTGTATCTCATTTCAGAGTTTTTGGATGTGTAGCATATGCACATGTGCCTAAGCAAATAAGAGGCAAATTAGATGATCAAAATGAAAAATGTATATTTACTGGTTATAGTGAGCAATCAAAAGCTTACAAATTGTATAACCCTGTCACCAAGGAGACAATCATTAGCAAAGATGTTGTGTTCAAAGAACAAGAGTCATGGAATGGGACTGTAGACACACTGACCGATGCAAAAACACCATTGATGGAGGAGGATGATCTAGAAGAAAAGGAGCAACAAGAATCAAGAGAGCAAACACCAAACAAAGTCACACCAGCAAGGACTCCAAGATTTTCAGAGCGACATGTATCTTCAAGCAGATCAACATACCATAATTCTCCAAGCAACGAATCAGGTAATGAATCAGGCAATGGTAAGAAAAAGATGAGAAGTGTGAAAGATATTTATGATGATTTGGATGTTAGTGAAAATTTTGCATTGTTGGCATTCCAACCTTCTTCGTTTGAAGAAGCAATCAAAGATGAAAATTGGGTGCAAGCGATGGATGAAGAGATGAATTCAATTTAAAAGAATGATACATGGGATTTGGTTGATTTACCAAATGATAAAAATCTCATTGGTGTGAAGTGGGTGTACAAGACTAAAGTGAATGAGAAAGGTGAGATTGATAGATTTAAAGCTAGAATTGTAGCCAAAGGATTCTCGCAGCAACCGGGAATAGATTTTGGAGAAACATTTTCTCTGACAGCCAGATTGGATACTGTAAAAGCAGTTCTAGCGATAGCAGCTCAGAACAAGTGGAAAGTATATCAGATGGATGTAAAATTAGCCTTCTTGAATGGAATTCTAGAGGAAGAAATTTATGTGCAGTAGCCTCCAGAATATGAAGTTGAAGGTAAAGAAGATAAATTTTACAGTTTGAAGAAAGCGTTCAATGGACTGAAGCAAGCACCTAGAGCATGGTATAGCATAATTGACAACTACATGATCGAGAATGGATTTTGCAGAAGCAGAATTGAGCCTACCTTATACACAAAGGTAAATGAGCATGGACAGATTTTGATAGTTTGTTTATATGTTTATGATATGATTTTTATAGGTGATCTTGAGATAGATGAATTTAAAGCAGCCATGATGAAAGAATTTGAGATGACAGATATTGGTCTCATGAAATATTTTCTTAGCATTGAAGTTGAGAAATTTGAAAAAGGAATTTTTATTTGTCAAAATAAATATGCAAGAGATTTGGTTAAAAGATTGAGGATGGATAATTCCAAACCTGTACCTACACCAATTACAATGGGTACAAAGTTAAGTAAGGATGAGGAAGGGGCAGATGTCAATCCAACTCTATTCAAATGATTGGTTGGCAGCCTCATGTATCTCACAGCGACAAGACCAAATATTATGTAGGGAGTAAGTTTGATTTCCAGATTTATGGAGACTCCAAAAGACACACATTGGAGTGTTGGAAAAAGAATTAGGAGATACATAGCAGGAACGAGAGATTATGGCATAATGTATGCAAGTACAAAAAAGAAAGAATTGATTTGATATAAAAATAGTGATCTTGCAAGAAGTTTGGATGATCGGAAGAGCACATCTAGTTATGTTTTTCATCTCGGTTCAGGAGTGATAGCATGGGCATCTAAGAAGAAGCCTAGTGTGACACTATCATCAACAGAAGCAGAGTATGTAGCAGCGACTTCAGTAGCATGTCAAGCAATATGGTTAAGAACAGTATTGGATGGACTCAAGCAGCAACAACAAGGATCAACAACGATATATTGTGACAACACATCAACCATTGCACTATCCAAGAATAATGCGTTTCATCAAAAGAGCAAGCATATTGATACTAGATATCACTTTATTAGAGAACTTGTGAGTAATGGAGAAGTTCACTTGAAGCCTTGTAGAACAAGTGATCAATTGGATGATATCTTTACAAAGTCATTAGCAGTAGATTTGTTTGAGTTTCACAAAAGAAACTTGGGTGTTGTAAGCCTAGCTGAGACATAGACCAGCAAGCATGTTTGAGTTGTCATGAGTTATGTTTTAGTTTAGCGGTCGTAATTAAGGGGGAGTGTTAAAATATATAATTACTTCCCACATGCAGAGTTAGACAAACAGTTAAGTGAATTAGTTGAGTTGAGTTATAGATAGATTTGGTGAGTGAGTTAGAGAGTGATTTAAGTGAGTTGATCAAGTTCAATTATGTCAGAGTGTGTGCATGTCAATTTAGGTTAAATACCCTTCATCGAGTTCATTGTATTCATTGAGTGAGTTTTGTGATTTAGAGTGATTGAGATTAATTGAAGAGCCGCAGCTCATTGTTTTATGTGTGAAATACTTGTGTTATTGTGTGATTGAATCCTCTGGTTACCCAACATATTTTTCTCCCAAATCTGTGTCCATGTATATCGGATTCGTTTGTTTTCACTCCGCTGTTTAGTTATATAGGTATAGTATGTAGTTCTACCTGCATATTTACACTACACTGAGTTATGTTAGGTGATCTGACCCAGTGTCTAAATTTCACATCTTAGACAGCAACCTATGGCATTGTATTCATTTTGCATATGGGTCCAAGTTTCACATGTGAGACAGTAGCATTGTATTGGGGTACCTTTGGAGGTTGCCAATGAGAAGAGTGATCGTTTAATAATATTCTTTCACCCTGGTGGGATTTCCATGAATCTTTATCCTCCCTACTAAGATTTCCACTATTGTATTATGAATGAAAATAAAAAGATGATATAAGAGATTGTTACTATTATGGTGATAAAACTTAAGTTTATGAGGGGAATTTTTGTGCATGTGGGATTCTTTATCCACTTGGACCAGAGGGTCAGTTGACTGTAAGTCTGTATATTTTAATTTGACTAAACACAGTTGGCATGATTTGTTCATTCATCTCCCCGGAGGTTAGACCTGATCATGAATTTCACATATTTAAAGATCATAATTAATTTTAGCCCACAGTTATGATCATTAAGTCACAGTGATGAACTTAGGTCTATTTATTTCATTTGACCTGGATGGTGAACCTTCACGAATCACAGTTCAATAATTTGATCTTCATAATGAAATAATATTGAAAAAATGGATCATATGCATCTTTGGATCTACGTCCAACGAGTTAGAAAGTATGAGATGTGTCTCTCTGCGCCAGCTTGGAAATTTTTACAAATAATGTAACTAAGATGTGTTCCTTTGTCAATTTCATAATCAAATCTATTATTTCTTTTGTTATGAACGTACATGACACAACCAAGCCATTATTGCTTTTGTTATGTATTTTCCCAACTCTCTTCCGAATTTCTTGCTAAATTAGACAATAAAGATTATCCATAATATTGAAACTTAACTCAAAATAAACGTGCATGCTTTTCAGACAAATAAACAATTAATTAGAATAAGTAGTAGTGTTGAAATTTAACTAATTTATGACAAGAGCATGCTTTAGATGGAAATAATTAATATTATTTATATTAATGGAGAAATGGTTACATTGTTGTAACGTAGCTCCTTAAGTTAGGATTAGTTCCTAGGATATAGGATTTTGTTTACAATTCCCTGATTCTTTGTGATGTAATTATAGTTGTATCATTCCATTAATGGTTGTAGAGGGTACTCTCCATTTGAGTGCAGTCTCCAGGTGCAGTACTCACCTGTGAGATGCAATTTCTATTCAGTTCAGTTTTTATCTTGGTATCATAGCTCGGACCAGGTGAGCCTAATTTGTTTTTGAGAGCCTTAGTGGCTACAGAGCCTTTGTGACGATGGTGTACACAGCAGCTTCGTGCTCATAGGAGCTTCGTGCTCATAGGAGCAGGTGGAATGCAGCAACACCTAACTCATATGTCTCGAATGATTGATTAATTGCTGAGCATAAGAGGGTTGGCACACTTTTTCCGCTGACAGTCGCGTCGAGAAGCAAAATTGGCACGACTGTTAGGGCCATAACTGCACCATCGCGCCGAGAAACGCGATTGGCGCGTCTGTTCAAGCCATACCCGTGCCAATTTGGTCACAAGCGTGGATTTTGTTTGGGCGCATATTTTTTGCCTCAGAAAAGCGCCAATCTCTCTTTTAGTGGTTCTGCACATGGAATTTTCCCGGTGGTGGTAGATCTGAGTTGAAGACACGGTTGTTGGTGGTTCTGCATATGGGATTTTCCCGGTGGTGGTAGATCGGAGTTGCAGACACAGTTGTTGGTGGTTCTGTATATGGGATTTGCCCGATGGTGGTAGATCTGAGTTGTAGACACAGTTGTTGGTGGTTCTGCATATGGGATTTTCCTGGTGATGGTAGATCGGAGTTGCAGACACAGTTTTTGGTGGTTCTACACATGCGATTCGCCCGGTGGTGGTGGATCTGAGTCGTAGACATATTTGTTGGAGGTTCTGCACATGCGATTCCCCCAGTGGTGGTGGATATGAGTCGTAGACATATTTGTTGGAGGTTTTGCACATGCAATTCATTCGGAGGTGGTGGATTTGAGTCGCAAACATATTTGTTGGAGGTTCTGCACATGCGATTCGCCCGGTGGTGGTGGATCTGAATCACAGACATATTTGTTGGAGGTTCTTCACATGCAATTCACCCGGTGGTGGTGGATATGAGTCACAAACATATTTTTTGGAGGTTATTCACATGTGATTTGCCCGGTGGTGGTGGATCTGAGTCGCAGACATATTTGTTGGAGGTTCATCACATGCGATTTGCCCGGTGGTGGTGGATTTGAGTTACAGTCACAAGATCGGACCAAGTTGGTGGTAGATCTGTGATCAGGATCTGGTATGCATTGATTTTTTTTTTATTAGTGTAGTTTGTAATTATTCAGTTGGTTAGAGTTATTCATCGAAGGATATGAAAGCTTCTCAGTTCAGTATGAATAATAGCATAGAATCGTATCTCAACGAGTCTGGAAAACTCAATGGGTCTAATTTCACCAATTGGAAGTTCAAGCTACAGACATTGCTTGAGGGAGCAAATGTGTGGTCGATTGTCATAGGTGATGAGAAGAGACCGAATTTAATAACAAGAACAACTACACAGGAACAATATTGGGATAAAAGGGAGAACAAAGAAAAACTCATATTGAAGATGTCCGTCAAGGACAATATTATTCCACACATTAGAGATGGCAAATCGTCCACTGAGATTTGGACGATGATCAAGAATTTATACCAAACACAAAATACAAATCGCATCTTGTCACTCAAAGGCAAGTTGTTTGCGATGAGGATGGAGGAAAATGAATCTGCTGTTGGATTCATTGCAAGGGTTAAAGACCTAAAGGACAGATTGGGAGACATCGAAGAGAAGGTGTCTGATTCTGATCTAGTCACAATTACATTGAATGGAATGAAGGATGAATATCAAATGTTCATCACAAGATTGGCAACAAGGGATAAACCCCCTACATTTGAATAATTGACAGGAATTTTGCTACAAGAAGAAGAGCGGCGGCAGAATTTAAAACCGCAGAGTGATGATCTTGCTCTGATGGCTAAGAGGTGACAATTTAGAGGGAAGCAGCCACAGCAGCAACAACAGCCATAGCAACAACAACAATAGAGAGGAGGTAGCACGTTTCAAAAGAGACCATTTAGAGGTATGTCTGCAAACAATTTTTCAAACAAGAAATGTTTTTACTGTGGGAAAATTGGTCACCAAATTAGGGACTGTTATAAGAGGCAGACAGATGAAGCAAGGAATAAGCAGAGTAAGCACATAGGATAATTTTTTGATGAAGATGAAGACCATAGTCATGAACTTCGACTATTTACAGCTGATTGTGCTCTTTCAGCTTCTAGGGAAGATGAGGACGACATATGGTATGTCGATTCTGGTGCATCCTGACATATGAAAAGTAAGAAAGAATGGTTTGAATTTCTTGAAGAAACTTCATTTGGATCTAAAATTTATTTAGGAGATGACAACGGATATGATATCGAAGGGTACGGTGATATTCCGGTAAATTTACCTAGCGGTGACATTAGACATCTTAAGAATGTACTGTATGTGCCTGGGATTAGGAAAATTTTGATCTCTGTATCTATGATAACTGATCAGGATATGTTAGTTGAATTCTTCAAGACCCGCTGTGTCATAAAGGATAGCAAGATGGAAACAGTTGGATCAAGAGTGTGTGTGGGGAGCCTGTACAGACTAGATGTGAAAAGCATGCCACAACAAGCCATGGTTGCAATAGGATTGACAGCCGAAAACCTCTGGCACCAGAGATTCAGTCACTTTAATTTGCAAGACCTCAGGTTACTTCAAAGAAAAGGTATGGTCGATGGACTCCCTATTTTTCATAGTGTTCAGTTAGATTGTGATGGATGTGCATTAGGGAAAATGCATAGAGAAGAATTTCCTCTGCATGTTAATAGAAATGAAAGAGATATTCTAGAGTTGGTGCATACATACATATGCAGACTAGGTCGCTAGGTGGTGCATATTTTTTTCTTATGTTTACTGATAATTGCACTAGATTCTCGTGGATATATTTTTTGAGTAAAAAGATTCAGACCTTTCAATGTTTTAAAGAATTTAAAACTATGGTAGAGAAGCAGACATGAAAATGCATAAAAATTCTCTGCTCGGATCAAGGGGGAGAATACAGGTTGGGAGAATTCATGAATTTTTGTAGATGTCATGGGATTGTTCAACAGTTTACAGTGCCTCACACAGCACAACAAAATGGAGTGGCAGAACGAAAGAACAAAACTCTTGTGGAGTGCGCAAGGAGTATGCTTCAAGGTAAGGGTCTAGCAAATGGTTTCTGGGCAGAAGCCATCAACACTGTTGTTTATGTAAAGAATAGGAGTCCTACTAAATGTCTTCACTTAAAAACCCCTTTTGAAGCATTATATGGATTCAAACCAGCAGTGATTCATTTAAGAGTATTTGGGTCAAAAGATTTTGCCCATATACCCAAGGTGGATAGAAAGAAGTTAGATCCTAAAGCCATGAAATGTATCTTTGTAGGATATTGCACTGAGTTTAAAGCATACAAGTTATTTAATCCCATGACTCATAAAATATTTGCAAGTCAAGATGTGGTATTTCATGAACAGGTTGAGGAAGGAAAGGATGGCAGTAATAATGAATGGCACATTCCATTATTGATGGAGGAAAACAACAAGGATAATCATGAGCAGGAGCAGAAAGAAGAAAAAGAAACAAGTGATGTAGACAATAAGGCAAGCCCATATAACTCTGAAGCAGTCAGATTTGAGGTAAGGCCCCTACCGAGGAGATCAGGTAGGCAGACTCAATTACCATCCATATTGAAAGACTATGCTTTAATGACAAGTATTTTAAACATTGTAGAACCCACAAATTATAAAGAAGCAAGTCAATCTGATGCATGGAAGGCTGCGATGAATGAAGAAATTGAATCAATTACTAGAAACCATACTTACGATTTAGTTGAACTGCCTGAAGGAAAAACACTCATAGAATGTAAGTGGTTGTATAAACCTAAAGTGAATGCAGATGGGAGTATAGAAAAGCTTAAAGCTAGATTGGTAGCAAAGGGTTATTCACAACAAAAGGGAATATATTTCGATGAAACCTTTGCTCCTGTAGCGAAATTAAATACCATTAGAATGCTAATCTCTTTAGCTACAAAATATAAGTGGATGCTACACCAGTTAGATGTTAAGTGTGCATTTCTGAATGGTGATTTGAAAGAAGATATTTATTTAGTTCAGCCTGAAGGGCTTGTTAAAAAGGGGTAGGAACATCTTGTTTGTAGATTGAAAAAGGCATTATATGGTTTAAAACAAGCACCCAAGTCGTGGTATGAGAAGATCGATTCATTCTTCGTACAACATGGTTTTCATAGGAGCATGAATGATCCAAATCTGTATACCAAGTTTAATAAATAGAGGCAAATTATTTTGATTTCTTTGTATGTGGATGATATGATTATAACAGGTAATGCAGATACTCTAATCAAAGAAATCAAACGGAAGATGTCATAAGTATTTGAAATGAAAGATATTGGAAATCTCCATTATTGTTTGGGTCTGGAAGTATGGAGAGATTCTAGATAGACTTTTCTTACTCAAGGGAAGTATGCCAGAAGTCTGCTAGAAAGATTCTGGATGGAACAGTGTAAATCAGCAGCAACACCATTGCAGCAGAATCTGAAGTTGTGCAATGACGATGGCACTAAGGAGGTGGATGCCTCTAAGTATAGACAGCTAGTTAGTATTCTTATATATCTTACTACAACTAGACCAAATTTGGCATACTCTGTTAGTGTGTTGAGCCAGTTCATGTCTAAACCTCTCGAAAGTCATTGGGTTGCAGCGAAGAGTGTGTTGAGGTACCTTTGTGGTACTAGTGATTATGGTATTTTATACACTGACACATATAATGTTACTTTAGCAGTTTTTTCAGATTTCGATTGGGCAGGCAACCTGGATGATTGAAGATCCATCACAGGTTATGAATTCAACATTGGATCCGGGGTCATAGCATGGAGCAGCAAAAAGCAAAGTACTGTAGCTTTAAGATCTTCAGCTGAAGCTGAGTACCAAGAATTGTGTGCAACCACATGTGAAGCTATCTGGTTGAGAAGACTTCTCAATGATGCAGGAGAAGAACAAAAAGAAACAAGTACCATTAAAAGTGACAACCAGAGCACTATCAAGCTAGCATAAATCCAATATTTCACAAAAACACCAAACACATCGATACTCAGTTCCATTTTGTTCGAGAAAAACTTCAGTCAAAGGAAATACTTGTTAAATACACTAGAAAATTTGGCCCAATTTCCGACGGCCACTTTGTCGCTATTCCGACACATAGTCGTCGCAAGAGCGACAGTTCGAGGCCGGACAAAACGTGGTTAGCCATTACGTCGCAATTCTGACACTTTGCCAAAGTGTCGCAATACCGACACTTTTTTCGATGTTTCCAAACGACCATTGCTCTTCCGACGTTTTCCAAACCATCGCTCTTCCGACGTTTGTAAACTGTCGCAATTCCAACGATATGTGGTCCGACGTTTTGAGCATCGCTCTTCCGACGTTTGTAAACTATCGCTCTTCCGACGTTTGTAAACTATCGCAATTCTGACGATATGTGGTCCGACATTTTGAATGTCGCTCTTCTGATGCTTATTAAAGTGTCACAATACCGATGCTTTGCAAAAGTGTCGCAATACCGATGCTTTGCAAAAGTTTCGCAAGATCGACGCTTTGCAAAAGCATCACAAGACTGACGCCAGGAAGAAGTTTCGCAATACCGATGAAGAATTAAAATAAAAATAAAAAAATGGAACGTCGCAAGTCCGACGCTTATAAGGCATCGCAAGACCGACGCTTATAAGGCGTCACAATACCAACTCTTATAAGGCGTCGCAAGACCGATGCTTATAAAGCGTCGGTATACTGACGACGGGTTAAAAAAATAAAATGAAAATTTACCAAGCTGGTGATATCTATGAATATGGAATATTTTTTATCTCAAAGAAAGGTTCATGTTTGTCATCAAAATCAATTTTGATTGCTTTAGTTTCTTTCTGAGAAAATTTAAGTGACAATGAGTTGAAGCACACAAAAATTATAAATACAGCAAGTCCATTTACCTGATGGGCTTGTATGGCTTGTCACTATACCTTTTATGCTATGAGGTATGAGGTGATATAACATCAAGGAGTTGCGGTAAGATGTGTTTGTTAAATTTGAGATGAAATAGGGGATACTGGTAATATATGTCAAAATTCCATTCACTGTTGATGCATTGTTGTTATCTATTCATTGACATATCTTAATTGTTGTGGGTTTTAAATTTATAAATTATTTTAGGAAGAGTAACAATCACACGCCAACATTGAACCAAGAAGGAAGGAATCACTTGGAAGTTGAATCATGGCCATAACACCATTTCATGTTGTATGTGTGTTATGTGACACCTTTGTGGAGGAGATAGTCAATATTTTCTAGAATGACAATTAATGGGTTTGCATTTTGTAATATGGTTGTGGGTTACATGTAAATGATGCACACAAATATGGATTAGTATTTGGAAAGACTTCAATATGTATGTGGGACCTCTAGTTTCACAAGGAAATGTTCCTATCCACTCTTGTGATGGTATAATAATAACCTATGTATCAAACAATTAAGTTTAAAATAATATATTGGCAGCCAAACGGGTAACATTCAAAGCCAAGTTAAATGAAAGAAAATCCATAACCTGTTGCTCAAAAGTTTGTGAATTTCATAGAAAATAAGGTGTCTTTGGTCATTCAGTTTGTTCCTCTTATTGCACCCCATCTATAGACCATCCACTAATATCACAAATATATTCAGTTCAGGAAACATCTATGCAATCAGAGACTTCCCAATTCTTAAATCATGCTCTCTCATTTGGAAATAGCATGAGATGTGATGTAACCCAAGTTGTTTCACCTGCTCTTTTTGTTGGGAAACTTAGTGGAAGAAAAAAAAAACAATATAAGGGCTTTCATATGGTTACACGAATCCCTTATATTTATGGAGCAATCCAAGTGTAGTTCAATAGCCAGCTCATAACAATTTTATCTATCCATCACATACACAAGATAGCTAAAATGAAACTTCCAACAACTCTTTGTTTTGCATAGATAATTGAAACTTTTGGGGAAACCTTGTTATTGGTGCCCCGTCTTGTGCATATACTGCTCGAATTGATGCACAAGATTTGTTAAGCTCCAATTCTAATGGTTGAAGATGTACATTTGGGTCTCATACCACTTTTAAATTCTACCATAGTGCATACATGAGGCAATGTTAAGCTATTATTACATCTCATTTGTTGGGATTAATTAGTATATAAGACTTTTATAAATGAATATCATTTGGTCCCTTACTTGAATAAACCTGAAAAAAACGAGAACTCTATCCAGTGTATTCTCCAACTCCTCCTCTGAAGTACCTTTGTTACCAGATCGAAGTTTCTCATCAAGAAATTTGGCAATAAGTTCTGTTGGTCGGTTCTGCAGAAAAAGGCCATAATTTAGATAAATGAAAAAACAATATATCTAATATTATGAATGCAATTGTCTGCCTAAAAACATTCTTTCATTACTTACCTTTAGCTGTTTTGTCATTAATCCTTTCAAACTTTCTGTCTCACTTAATTTGATAATCAAGAGCACAAATTCAATGAACAATCTGTATAGACAGAAAGAAAATGAGCATAAACATTTAGTAACTAACCTATATAATTAAATCTGTATAAATAGAAAGAAAATGAGCATAAACATATAGTAACTAACCTGCCTTAGATTTATCAGATGCTCAATGGCATCCTTGATAGTATTAGAAAAGGCCTCATTCTTCAAAAAACTTTCTTCCCATATTGTATCAAGTCATGCTTTCAAGTCTAGAAGTGATCACACCATGTCCTTGTCTTTCATTTCATCCAATACAATGTCTTGCCCAGTAGCTTTAATGTATGCACTGAGAGCCAGCCGAAGCAGCTCAAGTGCACTCACCCTTTTAAAAAGAGAGTACATGCGTTGAAGGTCTGGAATGCGATTGGCATCCATGAGCAAAGTAAATCCCTGGGGAAATCATGATTTGGCTACCCTGTTAAATACATATGAACCAACATATTTCTGAATTTAGAGAGGGGATTTGACTCCATCAGTAATAAAGAATGGGCTTCTATATCGATTTCTTCCCACATAGAAGAGACCATAATGATTTATTACATAGAACATCCAATCAACAAACAAATATGGGAATTTGAACAATTAACATGAATGAATATCAGATAACTCAATGGAAAGATCCACATTCCCAATATCCATCAATTTTTCCAAAAAATACATGTGATTTGAATGGTAAGGGTATTGCCGTCATCATTGGTTCTTTAGGTGAGACATTTCCCAACATGAAAATTGTATTTGGCAGCTTCACACGTGTACTTATGGACATACTCCATTTATAAATGCAAACTCTTTAATTTTCCCAAAATGAAAAATAAGAACAAAATCTCAACTGAGGGGTTTACACCAATCATGCAACCATTTTCAAGAACCTGTTTGATTTTGTCTAGAAACGCGTGAAATGAAATCGAGCAACAAAAGTAAGTTTGCTATAACACAAATCTCGCATAGTACATAAAGCTTCCATAGAAAATGTTACCACATAACCATGACACACTGTGGCATGAAAAACTACATTTTCTATTTCCATTTCAAGTGCATTCAGCTTTGTAAAGACTTTGACCCGAAAAGGGTCACCATCAGAACAATGCCTGCAGGAAAATTACATAGATATGGTAAGAAATGCATAGTTTTGTTTCACTGCTCCAGTGAATAAATCTGTGAATTTGATCAATAATGGTGTTGCGTCTCAAATCTGCATCTTTCCTATACACCTTTCTAGACCTTTTTCATTCACCTGAACCTTCCAAGTTGTCAATATCATTGTATATTAATTGTAAAAGAGCATCTAAAATGGTTTTTAACTATATTTTGTGTCTGCTGTTTGATTTAGATTTTTGCTCATTTAGCTGCGCAATCTTGCCACTTTCCGCAGCTACTGCAACTTTCCGCAGCCATTTTGTGAAAGTCTATGTTACAGGTGTCTTCAGGAAAAACGAGCCACATGGGCAAGTCAAAAATGATGTGGACATGGATCGTGTCCTATTGGCTCGAGCAAATTCACTTAGGGAGGCTGTGGTCAAAGGTGGCCAAGTGGAAGTCAACCGTAGAGTCCCACGGTGACAGGACTCTGTTTCTCATCACGTGAAGATTTGTATGACCGTTTCTAATTTACGGGAGACACATCAACACCTGTACACAGCTCCATAAGCCAAATCCAACATCCAATCTTCATAGATTTACTCCTCACTGCTGCCATGATGCTGAATCTTTGGACGTGATGATTTACGTGTCTCTATCAGCATAAACTTTAGGGAATTAGTTATATTACCTTTGTTATAAATAACGCGTTTGCATACGCATATTAGATTAGCCTCCAGATAGCTCTGTAATGTAATTACGTTGCCACTGTGCTGTAATATCATCTCTCTGTTATGACTGTATTTTGATATATAAGAAGACTCTGCTGCACACGCTGAGGTTTTGTGCATTACTGTATAGTTTCTTATTTTATTTCTTTAAGCTCATTGTGCCATAAGTCATTCACGTGTTTATACATTGCATCTTTCATGGTATTTATGCTTCATCTCTGTTTATAATCTTTCACGCTTTACATCTTACTTCTGTCCATAATCTTTCATGTTTTATGTTGTTGTTAACTGATCAGTGTTCTTGTTTCAGATTACAAATAGGCAGCCCGGGCATTTGCATAATCTTTTGACTAATGACATGGAATTAATATTGTTTTGCTGCTAATTTACTTTTCTTAGTTTCTGTTTAATTTCAGTACTGCCTTGTTTATTTCAGTCTTACACATTTGTTTCCATAGTTAGATTTAGATATATTAAATTGCTCATGTCATTTTCAGTTACCTCCGAAAACTACAGCTGGACTGATGGTGAGGGATTGAAGTATGAGTGTGTAGTTTGATATTAGTTTACTTTCTGCAAGTTAGTTATATTAAATTACTCATGTCATTTTCAGTTACCTCCGAAAGCCACAACCGGACTGATGGTGAGGGATTGAAGTATGAGTGTGTGGTTTGATATTAGTTTACTTTCTGCAAGTTAGAAATATTAAATTGCTCATGTCATTTTCAGTTACCTCCGAAAGCCATAGCTGGAATAATGGTGAGGGATTGAAGTATGAGTGTGTAGTTTGATATTAGTTTCTTTTTCTGCAAATTAGATATCAGATTGCTCAAGTTGTTTATGGTTACCTCCGAAAGCCATAGCTGGACTAATGGTGAGGGATCGGAATATAAGTTGATGTAATTTGATTTAGATTTACTTTGTTGCAATTCTTGGATTTCTTTAAGCATAGTTTCTTTTGTGTTTAGACAGCAGCAAGGATAATTTGGTTTTCATGCTCAATAGTTCACCGTTTGATTTATTAGGCTAGCAGCACATTTTCATTTCCTTTCAAGTTTTGTCATTGTATGTTTCAAATTCCTTTTTAAGTTTCAAGTTTGGTAAATCATTATAAAGGACATCATTGCCTTGAATATTCATAACCATACTTGTTTTTTAGAATTTCCATCTCACATTAGGAAACCAACCAAGATCAATAAAAATCCAAAAACGACAAAAAGTAAGAGATAGGTTATCTTGCACATATAGTGCGCCACACTTTGTCAGCTTACGAATCCCTGGTTGATAATTTATGTTAGCAATTTAGGACACACTAAATTGACCAAACATTTTGGCGCCGTTGCCGGGGAAGTGTAACTAGGTAGCCAATTTCTTAAGAAAAAAAAACAAAATAATAAAAGAAGGAAAAACTTGATAACTTCTTGAAGTATGCTCTCCTCTTGCACCAAGTGTGATCTGGAGGATTAGAAAAGAGAGTTATTGGTTTAGTAATTTCTTAAGTATGCTCTTCTTGCACCTAAGCATAATCGAGGCTCCGAAGATCAGGGAAGAGAGGAAGAGAATTATTAGGCCCAACTTTAAAATAAAATAAAAAAATAAAAAAAGAAAATGACATGCATAGAGCAAGAGATTCTAGGGGAAGGTTTATAGCTAAAGCCAGAGTTCGATTTTCAAAGAGTTCGATTTTCATGACTCCATCTTCTTCAAGGCATAGACAAGATTCACCACCATTTACCCCTAGCCTTAAGATTTTTGGAATTCAAGGAGCAGCTGAATTAGAGGATTCTCCTATACCACCTACTAAATCTCATTTAGAAAAGGAAGAGACTTCCTCTCATCCTTCCTTGATAGAAGAACTAAAGGACTTTAAGGACTCTAAATAAACTATCATGGCAGAGGAAATAATAGATGGATTTGGAGGTAGAGGTAGAAGAGGAGGAAACAATGGAGACAACAATGGTGAAGGAAATAATGAAAGAAATAGGGAAGGAGACAACTTGTTTGGATTCCGTATAGTTGATGAGAAAACTCATACAACAATGAAAAATATCTCACCATCTATCCTCCCTAAATTTTATGGATTGCGAAGTGAGGATCCTGAAACATTTCTATTTGAGTTTGAAGTCGTGTGCCGAACCTATGACTATATGGAAGACTCTCAAAAACTCAAACTGTTTACTTCAACATTGAAGGGAGCCGCTTTGAAATGGTTCATGGGATTAGCCACCCAATCTATTAGGACTTGGAATGATATGAAAAAAACATTTTTGGATAGATACTTGGACTACTGCATGCCCACCAATCACAAGGATGAGGTATTCAAAATGGCGCAAAAAGAAGATGAAAATTTGGAGGATTTACTTGAAAGATTTAAATACAACTTAAAAAGAGAAAAGATGAGCAACTTAGATGATGAAAATTTGAAAGCCCTTATATTAAAATCCATCAGAGATGAATGGATAGATATTTTAAACATGATGGGGAAAGGAGACATTTCTCAACTTCTACTTCGTGACACAATAGAACTATGTGTCCATCTCTAAAGGGGAAAATCTAAAACAGAAAAGGGCCTAGGATCCTTCTCTTATTTCCTTCTCTCATTAGGGCTAAAAAATCAAATTTTGCAAACTGACTCAGAAGTAGGGCAAAGAGATTGGTAATATGCTTGATGAATTCAAAACTCGATATCTTAGGAGCTTCCTTAGTGAACAACTGTATACACCCTTAAAATCCAAAACAAGCAAAAGCAGAAACGTATGCTTTAGCCATCTTTTGTCCGAAATGTAGGAAGAAACATGCTTTAAGGGAATGTCCCTTGGATGCAAAAGTTGTAGAAACATGTATAATTTTCTCAGAGAATCATGAGATCAAGGATTGTTCTTCAATTCCTGGACTCAAAGCTATCTTTCAAGAAGACCCAAATTCAGTAGAATCTCTCTGTTTTGTTGCAAGAAGACCTTGGCAGGGACAACAAACTCAAGGGTTTAATAACCTCATGAATCTTCAAACCCCACCAAATTGGAATTTGGTAACAACCTTGGCCCCACCATCAAAATCTATATCACCCTTGGGTACAAGGGATGCAAAATCCTTATGGGAGATTTCGTTTCAATTTTATCAATATCCTCCATCTTTTCAAAATCAACAAGTCTACAACTTCCAAAACCCAAATCCACAACTTCCATTTCCATTTCCTCAACAACAACCTTCTCAACAAAATACAAATCCCCAACTCATGCTCCCATACCAACAGAAGACAAATCAACTCCCAGCTCACCCATTGCCAAATCCTAACAATAAGAATCCTCAAACTACTTATATGGTAGAAGGACAACAATTTCCTACCCATATGATTGTTCTCCAATGATGTACAACTCGTGATCCAGTCTTAGAAAAACCTTCTATAGATATTCAAGAGCAAGATAGCTCTGAGAAGGACTCTCTTAAAGTCAATGAGGGTTCTGAGGAAGCATCTGTTTGGTCAATTTAGTGTGTCCTAAATTGCTACATTAATTTATCAATCCGGGATTCGTAAGCTGATGAAGTGTGGCGCACTATATGTGCAAGATAACCTATTTCTTTCCTTTTTGTCATTTTTGGTTTTCTAATGTCGGATGAAAAACATAAAAACAAGTATGGTTATGATTGTTCAAGGCAATGATATCCTTTATAATGATTTACCAACTTCAAACTTCAAAAGGATTTTGAAACATACAATGACAAAACTTGAAAGGAAATGAAAATGTGTTGCTAGCCTAATAAATCAAACAGTGAATTATTGAGCATGAAAACCAAACTATCCTTGCTGCTATCTAAACACAAAAGAAACTATTCTTAAAGAAATCTAAGAATTGCAACAAAGTAAATCTAGATCAAATTACATCAACTTATATTCTGATCCCTCGCCATTAGTCCAGCTATGGCTTTCGGAGGTAACCATAAACAACTTGAGCAATCTGACATCTAATTTGCAGAAAAAGAAACTAATATCAAACTACATTCATACTTCAACTCACCATTAGTCTCAATGCATGGCTTTGAGAATCGAAATGACATGAGCAATTTAATATATCTAACTTGCAAGTAGTAAACTAATATCAAACTACACACTCATACTTCAATCCCTCACCAATGCATCTACTCGTGGCTTTCTGAGGTAACCGAAATGACATGAGAAATTTAATATATCTAACTTGCAGAAAGTAAACTAATATCAAACTACACACTCATACTTCAATCCCTCACCATCAGTCCAGCTGTGGATTTCGGAGGTAACTGAAAATGATATGAGCAATTTAATATATCTAAATCTAACTATGGAAACAAATGTGCAAGACTGAAATAAACAAAGCAGTACCGGAATTAAACAAAAACTAAGAAAAATAAATTAGCATTAGAACAATATTGATTCCATGTCATTAGTCAAAAGATATGAAAATTCCCGGGCTTCCTATTTGTAATCTGAAACAAGAACACTGATCAGTTAACATAAAACATGAAATATTATGGATAGAAGTAAGTTGTAAAGCATGAAAGATTATAAACAGAGATGAAGCATAAATACCATGAAAGATGCAATGTATAAACACGTGAATGACTTATGGCACAATGAGCTTAAAGAAATAAAACAAGAAACTATACAATAATACACAAAACCTCAATGTGTGCAGGGTCCCTCTGCACTAGCCTTGGGCAACAGCCTTCAAATACGAATTACGCTTGGAAACATAGTCTTCTGATATATTAAAATGTAGTCATAATAGAGAGATGATATTACGGCACAGTGGCAACGTAATTACATTATAGAGCTATCTGGAGGCTAATCTAATATGCGTATGCAAACGCATTATTTATAACAAAGGTAATATAACTAATTCCCTAAAGTTTGTGCTGATGGAGACACGTGAACCATCACGTCCAGAGATCCAGCATCATGGCCACAGTGAGGAGTAAATCTATGAAGAGTGGATGTTGGATTCGGCTTATGGAGTGGTATACGGTGTTGATGTGTCTCCGCGTAAATTAGAAACGGTCATACAAATCTTCACGTGATGAGAAAACGAGTCCTGTCACCGTGGGACTCTACGGTTGACTTCCACTTGGCCACCTTTGACCACAGCCTCCCTAAGTGAATTTGCTCGAGCCAATAGGACACGATCCATGTCCACATCATTTCTGACTTTCCCATGTGGCTCGTTTTTCCTGAAGACACCTGTAACATAGGCTTTCACAAAATGGCTGCGGAAAGTTAGACGGCTATGGAAAAGTGTAAAGATTATGAGCTTAATGAGAAAAAATCTAATTCAAATAGCAGACACAAAACATAGTTAAAAACCATTTTAAATTCTCTTTTACAATTAATATGCAAATGATATTGATGACTTAGAAGTTCGAGGTGAATGAAAAAGGTCTAGAAAGGTGTATAAGAAAGATGCAAGTTTGGGACTCAACATACCCCCACTGTGAAGGTGTTGCATGTCCTCATGCAACCAAAATTTTGATAATCCTTCTTCAATTCATATGCCTTGACACTTCAGCCAGTACATCCAATCCTCTCCTCTTCTTCCTTGGTGCTGCTAACATCCTGGGCTTCTTCATTAAGCATCTAAATTTGATATTAACCAGTGCTCTGCTTAACTTCTGGCATTTCTTTTTCAATTTCTTGTTCTTCTTCTGCCATATTCCCAGATGTAGCATGGTATTATCATGAATGATTTTGTCCAATTTGCTCTGTTCCTTCAATGTCTCATTTTCATTTTTAATGTGTCTATTTAAAATCTCTAGCTCAAAGACTTCTTGTTTCAATGATTGGACTAGATCATTTTGTGATATGTGAGGCTAAATGGACGAAGTACTGGGATCTGTAGCTGCTTTTTCTAAATATTCTATATAATCATATACTTCTTGTTGCTTGGGGTCTATATCAGGTGTCATTTTTATTGGGTTGTCCCCAAAATGCCTTGAAGGAGAGTTGTCTTCAAAATCTGGCTGAGAAGGGCTCACATCAACATCTGGCTGAGAATGGGATGGACTATGTTCAATGTCTGACTGAGAATGAAATGAACCATGTTCACTAACTGACTGAGAGTGAGATGGACTATGGTCAGCTGGGGATTGTTCAGATGTTTCTTCTCCCAAATCGATAAAATGAGGTCCCTTCATTTGCGTTTTCCTCAACTTCCCCTTAAGCCTGGAACTTCTTCTCACACGCTGTGGACCACTGTCTTTTTTCTTTTGTTTTCCTTTCTCTTTCTTCTTGGCTATAGATAACTGTTCTTGAAGATGAACCAATCTCTCAGATAACACTTGATGATCTTCTTCTTCGGAAGAAGGGGTTTGATGTATAGCCTCAATACTTTTTCTCTCTTTTGATTTTATTGGCTTTTTACCCTTGGTTTCTTTCTTCTTCCTTTTTGACAATCTCTCTTCCCTACTAGTTCTTTCAATTGTAATAGTAGGAGTACTTTGAGTTTCATCATTTGTTCTTTTTCTCCTACTCCTTCTTGATGTGCTACCTTCAGGAATTTCTTGAGGTTCCTCAAAGAAATTTCTAATAAAAAATTGTTCCCATGTGTCCTTATTCTCCTTTAACTCTTTTTCAATCAAAATTTTTACAAGACCATGGTGATATAGATGTGGTTCTACATCCCCTAAATGCTTCTGAATAGTCACAGAGATCTTCTTCAAACTATTTAACAGAAAATATGGCAGATTGAGGGTATGGTTATCTATAAGATTCATTAGCAATTGGGTATGGTACATATACATTGACCCAAAACGGCCTTCACAGGTGATAAATTTTTGAACAACTAACAGCAAAGTAGCCCATTCCTCTTTCAAAGCATGAATAGGAATTCCTCTTTTAAAAATAGTTATGTCCATACCTGGGTTATGTAGAATTACTCTCTAGGCTTCATCACTAATGCTTTTGTTCTTAAACCATCGTTCACCCTCTTGAAGAAGTTCTGTGGCAGATGCTATAGATGCCTCATTCACCGTAAAATTAAGGTCTCCAATCTCTATCTCCAGGCCATTGAACGACCTTGCAAAAGATTTTGTCACTTCTTTATGGTAGCCTCTAAAATTTTGGATAAACCGCAGCCACTTTGCCTTCTTTAATATATCCCTGACTTGCAGATATCCTTCCATGAATTTAGGTCCCTCTGGTTCTGCTCTCAACAATTTACCCATTCTTCTTTCTGCTCTTTAAAAACTTGCCTGCGTGAGGAGGGTTCAATGGAAGTAGGATGGTTGAATGAACGGAAATGAGCATGATGACTGTAGGTAGATATCAGAGAGTGGGTATACAGACTATAGCGTAACAGAGAATGAAATGGACAGAAGCGGAACAGAGAAGAGTTACGTGAGCACGGCGGAAATGCGGCTGTGAGATTAATAGAACAATGGGAGGAGTATAACACATCCGGAAGTGTTTTAAAATTTGGTGGCTGCAAAATAAATGTAAGCACGTTTAAACAATGGCTACGGATTTTATGTGGCTAAAAGAAGCCATAGTCAAATCAACTACGTCTCATTGTCATAGGTGGAATATCGGAGTATGAGTGAAGATCGGAGGTTTAATTATAGGACCGTTTGAGAATGAATGCGAGGATTGTGGGAGGATTGTACAGAGATCATGGAGTGATTATGGAGTTTGTCAATATAATCATTGCACATAATGGATGGAGCTTATGGTTTATAACTATATAAAAATGTGTTTTAAATGTTATTTGAAATAAATTTTTACTCATACCTTGGAATTCTTGCCATTTTTCTTTGGTCTTCAATTAGTTGCTCCTCATTGATATCTTGAATGCTCCATGTCTTCATAATTGGTCCTCATACCTGCTTTTTATTTCATGATTATGGAAATAACATCTGGCTGTACATTATTTTGAAAACAGAGTGGTAGCTGCGGAATCTGCTTCTGGCTGCGGAAACTGGTGTCAGCTGCGGAAACAGATGTCAGCTGCGGAAACTGACACAGCTATTATTTGGGTGAATGAAAATGAACGGATGACAAATGACTAGATGGAAATGGTCATGAAAAAGAATTTTATTGGTGAAATGGAATGAAATAGATAAAATGAAGTGAAATGGAGTGAAATGAAGTGGAATGAAGTGGAATGGAATGGAAGTGGGTGGTCACAAAACTGTGAAATGAAAGAGAGATTTTTTATTTTTTTTGGAAATATGGTGTCATGCGTTCCGGTTACCAGTATTTTATATAAGAACGCCAATCGATGATTGGTTTTCAGGGTTTATACAATTTTTATTTTAAGCGAAAAGAACAAAAGCTAAGTGGTGGAGAAGAATTCTTTAACCTGGCGATTCAAAATTTTCTTGAAACATTTTGACAAATTCCTCTTTTGAAATTAGCTTATGATATATTTTCAATCTATTGTATTCACAATAAGAGAATTTGAAACTCATCAATAGATCTTGATTCTCTTTACCGCTCCATTGCTAAAGATCTTGTCAATCTCATATGGCCCAAGCCAATGATGCAAAATTTCCTTGAAAATCTTTTAAACTTAGAATCAAATAACAATGCCCAATCTCCTTCTTGAAACTTCTTCTCTGATGTACTTGTCATGCCATTTGGCTCTTTGATATTGGTAGCATATCGATTCTTAAAATTTCTTCTTATCGATTTCATCTAGCTGGATTCAAACTGCTCCATTCTATGCTTTTGGAGCTTCGATGATCCATCCCCAAGCCTGACCTTATCTTGAAGGTCTTGACTTGGAACTCAATGGGAAATGGACTTCTTCATAAACAAGTTCATAGGGAGAATCACCGTGTATTTCTCCATGTAGTTGACAGGCCCTAAGGCTTCCTTCAATCTCTTCTATGTAGATGAACAATTTGGTGATGATACTTTCAAGAACTTTGTTTATGAGCTCACTTGACCATTTGTGCGGATGTTGGAGTAGATCTTACTGTGCTTGATTTTGTATTCTTCCATCAACTTCTCCTGAGATTGGATGTGAATTAGCTACGATCTGTCACAATTTCTCTTGGAACACCATGAGTAAATATCCTCATAAAGAAAATGAACACTTGAATTTTTGATACTTCGAATACTAATGCTTTTGGCTTCTCTTGTTCCAAGTAACTATAATCGTACAAACCAATATATACTTCTTTTTGCTTAGATGGTGGATTAATAGGTCCAATGAAATCTAGCCCATTTTCAAAAGGGTTCAATGATTACTGTGGTTGCAATGGCATTTCATTTGAAAGGTAGAGGTTTCCCTACTCTTTGGCGGTACATCCACCTTTTGACATGTTGTTTTGCATCTTTGAAGAGGCCAATAATATCCTAAAGAAGATTTTATGAGCCGTCCTTTTAATAACATAAGTGTTAGCACGCAGTTCATCATGACATACCTTAAGAATATCGGGCATTTCATCTTCCCTAACTGCATCTTGATCACCAAAGATGCAGCCTGTTTTAAACAATTCGTTAAATCCATGAATATTTTGAACTCTCTGATAATTTTGATTTTTGCTTGGAAATAAATGTGAGGCGGGTTTCCTTGTAACCAAATAGTTGTGTATACGCATATAGGTCTTATAGTTCTGTGAACAAGTATTCATCGAAACTTATCCTCTGCAAAGAGAATATTCTTTAGTATTTTGAATCTAGACAAAGAAAATCGACCTACGCATATTTTGTTTTCTGTCTATCAACATAGTAATATTGAATTCTTGTAAGTAAGAGCCATCTTGTCACTCACACCCATTAGTAAGGTTTGTTCATTAAATATCTAATTTGGTGATGGAAATTATGAATAAAAGTTTCATAACATTATATAATGTCTAAGCTTATTAATTGCATGAACATGACTAAACTCTTTTGATCCATGAGTATAGTTTAACTACCTTGAAGTCAAATTACACCTATTTGGTATAATAAATGGCATAAGGAACTAAATATTTTGACCCAACACGACTCCACAAGTATGCTCTAGCTGTCAAGTAAAATATGAAAAGGGGATTTCCAATTTAGTCCCTCTCAAGATAGGTGCTTGAGATATTCTTTGTTTTCAAAGTTTCAAAAGTGATTGACAATCGAGGATCTGACTGAATTCATAATCTTTTGTAAGCAATTTGAAGAGTGGAGATGCTATTTTAGTTAAGTTTTCTATAAATCTTCTATAAGTAACCACATTAAATCCTAGAAAACTTCTTATCTCTTTGACAATTTGGAATGGGTAACTTGGAATGACTTCGAATTTTGATCTATCAACCTTAATCCCATCTCACGAAATATGATGCCCCAAAGCAATCCCTTAGGTAAACATCCTTAAAGCATTTTTCATGGCTTAATGAAAGGTTTGTTCTTTACATCATATAAGGACTTTTTTCCAAATTTTCTAATGCTTCTTCAATGAATTACCATAAGCGTAAAATCATCCATATAAACCTCTACACTATCATGGATTAGATCAGAAAAAAATTCCTGATCTGCTCTTTGGAATGTGCAGTGCATTATAACCCAAAAGGAAGCCTACGGTAGAAAAAGTTTATGGACAAGTAAATGTGGTCTTATCTTGATCTTGAGTGCTACCTAAATTTGATTATAACCACTAAAACCATCCAAAAATGATACTTTTACCGCTATTGTATCTAATACGATCGATAAAGGCAAAGGAGAATGATCCTTCAAGTTGCTTTTTTCAATTCCTATGTCGATACATACCCTCCATTTACACCATTTTTTAGGTACTATAACCAAAGGAAGAAACCTTGACTATCTAAATTGGATAAGTAAGTTTACATTGAGTAGTTTTGGAACTCTTCTTTCACTATCTCCCTAAAATTTGGATTCATCCTTCTTTGAGGTTGTCTGATTGGTCATTTTTTCCTCAATATAGATATGATGGATGCAAGTCTTAAAGTCAATACCTTTCATGTCGGTGTCTCCCATGCAAATCTGCAGGTAGAATGTTTTGCAATATTTTGATTAGTTCTTCTTGTTATTGACTTTTCCAAATGTTTGTTGATATTCAATGTTTTCCACGGAAAAATCTCAATAGTAGAACTACCAAACTCTTCATAGAGTAAAGAGACATTTGTCTTGATGATAAATATTCTATACGATTCCAATTGAAATTGTGTGAGGGTCATATTAGAATATCTCAAAATTTTATAATGTATTCGGTGACTATCCTCGCGATTTAAATAGTGAAGCCAGGTTGTATAGTGTCCTCATCATCAACCCATTCATTGTCTCCTACTTGTGATTGCTACATTTGGAGGATACAATTAAATTTCTTTGTAGATACATTAGAAATGTGCATATCCCCGGATCTACAACTAATGAAAGCATGTTGTGGCCTAGCCAGGTCTTCTAAGATAAGTGGGTGCCCTCTAAGATTACTCTTGGGAGTCAAATCGCAAAATCTCTTTGGATATTCCAAAATCTAAGAGAAGCAGAAAATATCTTCTAATACACCGACTTTGGTTTAATAATTGATCGATAAGAAGGATTGCGATAAAGTAGGTGTAAAAGAAGGTTAGGAAGTTTTAGGTTTGGTCCATGAATGCTGTCTACTCATAATGTTGATAGGCCTAAATCCAATCAATGTGTTCATTTCTATCCCATTTATATGTGTATGTGACAATTGGACTTCTAGATCTACATATACACATGGTAATTTTCCCCATCATAATATCACAATTTCCTACCGGTGGATTCTTCTTGTGTCTTTAGTTTCCTTCTGGTCTTTGAAACTCAACTCCTTTATTGTTTTTGCTAGAATAATAATCTCACCGAATGGCTTGTAGCAAGGAATCTTAATAAAATTCTTCAATTCATCTAGAAAATCATAGTTAGGCAACAATTTGTTCTTCCACCTTATCAATTTGTAGTATTTAGGAAAAGGTGTAGATGAAGGTCGGGTTGCTCAACTATAGGAGTTGTGGGTGTTAACACTATTTTCTTTTTGAATGTTTGAATTTTGAAGAGATGCTTCCTCGGAACCTTATTGACTTTAAGAGAAGTCCTCCTCGAGTATCTTGCTCTTGAATATCTATAGAAGGTTTTCTAAAGCTCTGAGATCTGAGTTGTACATCATTGGGAGGAACAATCATATAGGTAGGAAATTGTTGTCCTTCTACCATGTAAGTATTCTTGTAGGATTTTATTGTTAAGTTTGGCAATAGGTGGTAGGATTGGTTGTCTTTGTTGGTATGGGAGCATAGGTTGATTTGGATTTTGTTGAAGGTTGTTGTTGTGGAAATGGCAATGAAAGTTATGGTTGGGTTTGGAAGTTGTGGAGCTTGTTGATTTTGAAAAGATGGAGGATATTGATAAAATTGAGCAAATCTCCCATAAGGATACTGCATCCTGTACCCATGGGTACGATGTAGTTTTGATGTTGAGACCAAGGTTGTTGCCAAATTCCAATTTGGTGGTTTGAAGATTCATAGGGTTGTTAAACCCTTGAGTTCTTAATCTATAGTCTTCTTGCAACAAAACGATTCTACTAAATTTGGGTTCTTCTTGAAAAACATGACTTTGAGTCCGAGAATTGAAGGACAATCCTTGATCTCATGATTCTGCGAAGAAAATTATACATGTTTCTGCTTTTGCATCCAAGGACATTCCCTTAAAGCATGTTTTTTCCACCATTTCGGACAAAGATGGCTAGACATCGGTTTAACTACCTTGTTTTGGATTTGCAAGGGTGTCTAGTTGTTCACTAAGGCTCCCTAAGATATCGATTTGAATTCATCGAGAATATTCTCAATCTACTTCACCTTACGGCGATCCGATTCGCAGTTGCCTTCTTAGAGAACCTAAGGCCTTTTACATTTTATATTTCCTCTTCAGAGATGGACACATAGTTACGGTATGTCACAAAGTGGAAGTTGAAAATGTCTCCTTTCCCCATCATGTTTAAAATGTCTATCCATTCATATCTAATGGCTTTTAATGAAACAAGGTTCATCTGTCTAAGTTGCTCATCTTTCTCTTTTTAATTTGTATTGAAATCTTTCAAGTAAATCTTCCAAGTTTTCATCTTCTTTTTATAATTTTGAATACTTCCATCCTTGTGATTGGTGGGCATACAATAGTCCATGTCTATCCAAAAATGTTGTTTCATATCATTCCAAGTCCTAATAGATTGAGTAGCTGAAGTCTATGAACCATTCAAAACGGCTCCTTCAATGTTGAATGAAACAATTTGAGTTTTTGGGAGTCTTCCATATAGTCATAAGTTCGTACACGACTTCAAACTCCAACGAAATGTTTGAGTCCTCACTTGTGATCCATAAAAGTTGGGGGAGGACATGGTGAGATATTTTCATTGTTGTATGAGTTTCCTCATCAACTGAGGAATCCAAACAAGTTGTCCTTCCCTATTTTCTTTACATTATTATCTTCACCATTGTTGTCTCCATTGTTTCCTCCTCCTCTACCTCTACCTCTACCTCCAAATCCATCTGGTATTTCCTACGCCATGATAGTTTCTTTAGAGTCCATGAAGTCCTCACAGTTCTTCTATCAGGGAGGATGAGAGAGTCTCTTCCCTTTCTAAATGAGATTTAGCGGAGGTGGTATAGGAGAATCCTCTAATTAGAATTTGCTCCTTGAATTCAAAATCTTAAGGCTAGGAGTAGATGGTGGTGAATCTTGTCTGTACCTTGAAGATGGAGTTGTGAAAATCGAACTCTTCGCTTTTAGTATAAACCTTCCCCTAAATCTCTTTCTCTATGCATGTCACATTTTTTTATTTTAAGTTGGGCTAATAATTCTCTTTACGATCTTCCAGGTTCACTGGGTGCAAAGAAGAGAGCATACTTAAGTACCTAAACCAATGACTCTCTTTTACGATCCCTCCGAGATCCACACTAGGTACGAAGGAGAGCATACTTCAGAGATTATCAAGTTTTCCCTTCTTTTATTATTTTGTTTTGTTTTTTTGAGAAATTGGCTACCTAGTTACGCTTCCCACATTTGTGACAAAATGTTGGTCAATTTAGTGTGTCCTAAATTGTTACCACATTAATTATCAATTTGATTAAATGGTGATGAAGTGCTGTGCCCTATATGTGCAAGATAACCTATTTCTTACCTTTTTGTCGTTTTGGTTTCCTATTGTAGATGGAAATTCTAACAAGTAATAGTTATGATGATCAATTGTGATATCCTTTATAATGATTTACCAACTTCAAACTTCTCAAAAGAATTTGAAACATACAATGACAAAGCGAAGAAATGAAAATGTCTTTTAACCCTAATAAATCAGCATTGAACTATTGAGCATGAAAACGAAAAGCTATCATTCTTTGTTGTCTAAACACAAAAGAAACTATGCTTAAAGAAATCAAGAATTACCCAACAAGTAAATCTAAATCAAATTACATCAACTTATATTATGATCCTACGCCATTAGTCGGTATAGCTTTGCGAGAGAATACATAAACAACGAAACAATCACGATATCTAATTTATGAGAAAAAACTAATATCAAACTACACTCATATTACTGTGTCCCTCACCATTAGTCCATTCTGATTTCGGAGCGAAAATGACATGAGCAATTTTAATATATCTAACTATGAAAGTAAATAATATCAAACTACTGCCTCGCCATACAATCCTCACCACTTCCAGTCAATTTTATTATTTCGGAGAAGTAGCGAAAATGACACAGGCAATTTAATATGTATCTAACTTGCGATAAACAATACCAAACTACACACTCATATAATCCTCACCCTTGATCCAATTTGTAGCTTTAGAATGTAGAAAACAATATGAGCAATTTAATATATCTAAATATAACCAAACAAATCATAGAAAATTTGAAATAACCAGCCGATCTTGAATTAAACAAACTAAGAAAAATAAATTAAGCAATGAAACAATGATTCCATGTCGTGAGTCAAAAGATGTACAAGTAACAAGACTTCCTATTTATGTCGAAACAAGAACAACGTCGTTAATCCATGACATAAAACATGAAAGATTATGAAACAGAGATGAAGCATAAATGCCATGAAAGATCTATTAGACAATGAATAAACAGCAAGCACAATGGCTTAAAGAAATAAAACAAGAAACTATACAATAATGCACAAAACCTCGTGGAAGTATGTGAAGGCCCTCTGCACTGACCCTCAAGACTAACGACCTTCAAATGTCCTGATGCAGCAGAAGCAGAGTCTTCTTATATATTAAAATCTTTGATCCTCGCAGAGAGATAATGTCTAGCGTAGTAATATTAATTACATTATGGAGCTATATGAGGCTAATCTAATGTCGTGGCTACAAAACCGTTATTTATAACAAAGGTAATATAACTAATTCCCTAAAGTTTGTGTTGATGGAGATACGTGAACCATCGCGTCGGAGATCAACATCGTAGCCTTGATGAGGAGTAAATCTATGAAAGAGTGGATGTTGGATTCGGTTTATGGAGCGTTATGCGAAGGTGTTGATGTCTCCGAAGCAAATTAGAAATGGTCGCTAAATCTTCGCATTGATGAGAAATATAGTCTTGTCAGTAGGACTCGATGCAACTGCCAACCACCTTTGACCATGACCACTCCCTAAATTAAATTTAACAAAGCCAATAGGATCTGATCCATGTCCACATCATTTAGAAGCACTTATGTGGCTGGATTTTCCACGAAGACACGTAACGCAGACTTTTCACAAAATGGTGGAAAGTTAAATGACTACAGTGCATGATTCATGACTAAATGAAAAAATCTAAAATCAAGCGAAGCCCAGGACACAAAATATAATTCAAAACCATTTTAGATGCTCTTTTACAATTAATATACACAATGATATTGACAGCAGAAGGTTAATTGAATGAAAAAGGTCTAAAGGTGTATGAGAAGATCGGTTAAGACTCAACAACATCTCTTCAAAATTCAAACATTCAAAAAGAAAAAGAAAAGTTAACACCGCTCCTATGGTTAGACATGCGCATCTTCATCGCCTCCTTTTCTGTGAAAGACTACAAATTGACAAGGGTGGAAAAACAAATCTTGTTGCCTAACTATGATTTTCTAGATGAATTGAAGAATGTTTGTATCAAGGTAACTGCTACAAACCATTCGAGAGATTCCTATTCTAGCAAAAGCAATAAAAGGTTGAGTTTCAAGAACACGAGGATGGAAACTAAAAGACACGAGAAGAATCCACACAGTGGAAGCATTGAATATTATGATGGGAAAAATTACCATGCAAAAGTATGTAGATCGAGAAGTCCAATTGTCAAGACACATATAAATGTGATAGAAATTCCAAACACATTGATTGACTTGGAGCTATCAACATTAGTGGACGGACTATGGACCAACTAAACTTCCTAACCTTCTTTTACTACTTTACGCAACAGGATCGATAAATTATTAAACCGGATGGTGTATTCGAAGATATTTCGATCTCATAGATTCTTGGGAATATCCAATAGATTTTATGATTTTAACTCCCAAGAGTAATCTAAGGAGGCACCACTTATCTTAGGAAGACCAGCTGTACGGTACGATGCTTTCATTAGTTGTAGATACGGGGATATATGCATTTCTAATGGTAATTCGACAAAGAAATTTAATTTGTATCCTCTAGCAAAGGAATCACGAAGTAGGAGACAATGAATGGGTTGATGATAAGGACACTATACAACTTTGTCTTTACCATTTCGAATCGGTGAGGATAGTCAAATTACAGACACATTAGAAAATTTTGAGATATCACCAGAATATGACCCCACAATTTCAATTGGAATCTAACATAGAATATTGATCATCAAGACAAATGTCTCTTTACTCTATGGAAAAGTTTTGGTAGTTCTACTATTGAGATTTTCGAGAAAAATTGAATATCAACAAACATTTGGAGAAGTCACAGCGAAGAACAGCAAGGTAATCTTGCAAAACTATCTGCATTTGCATGGGAGTATGCGACATGAAAGGTATTGATCCTAAGACTTGCATCCACATCGTATCTATATTGAGGAAAACGTTAGACCAATGGAACAACCTCAAGAAGGAATGAATCCAAATCTTAGGGAGATAGTGAAGAGAGCTCTAAAAACTATAGTAAGCTTCATTTATCAATTTTCGGATAGCCGATGGGTTTCTCCTTTGGTTATAGTACCTAAAAGAATGGTAAATGGAGGGTATGCATTGATTACAGAGAAGGTAGACAAAGCAACTTTTGAAGGATCACTTTCCTTTGCCTTTTATCGATCGGTATTAGATACATTAGCAGGTAAAAAGTACTTTTCATTTTTGGATGGTTTCGTGGCTATAATCAAATTCGGGTAACTTTGAAGATCAAGATAAGACCACATTTGCTTGTCCATGGGGAACTTTTGCCCTATCAGTGCTTCCTTTTGGGTTATATTAATGCACAACATTCCAAAGAGCGATATAGAATTTTTCCTGATCTAATCCATGATTGTGTAGAGGTTTATATGGATGATTTTATAGTTTATGGTAATTCTTGAAGAGGCATTAGAAAATTTGGAAAAAGTCCTTATAAGATGTAAAAGAAACAAACCTTTCATTAAGCCATGAAAAATTCTTTATAGCGTTTACTAAAGGGATTGTTTTGGGGCATCATATTTCGAGGAGATAGGATTAAGGTTGATAGATCAAAAGTTGAAGTCATCTCCAAGTTACCTATTCAAATTGTCAAAAGAATGTTAAAAGTTTTTCTAGGACCTATTTGGTTACTATAGAAGATTTATAGAAAACTTCCCCACTAAAATAGCATCTCCCACTCTTCAAATTGCTTACAAAAGATTGTGAATTCAAATGGGATGCTGATTGTCAATGTTGAAACTTTGAAAAGCAAGAATATACGACACCCATCTTGAGAGGACCAAATTGGAAAACTCCCTTTCCATATTTCTACGGATGCTTGAATCTGACTCTAGGAGGCTGTGTTGGAATCAAAGATTTAGTTTCTTATGCCATTTATTATACCAGGTAAAAATTTGACTTTCCATGATTAAACTATCTCTTTAATATTTGAAAAGACTTTTTGCATTTGCATTTGTTCATGCAATTAATAAGTTTAGACATTACACAGGCTATGAAACTTTTTATTCTATAGCCAATAAATTCTGCAATTAGATATTTAATGAACAAGGCTTACAACTACTAATGGCGGTGACAAGATGGCTCTTACTTTTACAAGAATTCCAATATTGTGTTGGATAGACCAAAACAAAATCTGATAGTTGATTTCTTGTCTAGGATTCGAATACTAAAGAAGATTCTCCTGTAGAGGATAAGTTTCTGATAGATACTTGTTTCGATGGCACTAATAAGACTCCTTGGTATGGGATATTGCCTTTATTTAGATTTTGAAGCACAACATACATTTATTTCAAGTGAAAAAGCGAAAAATTATTAGGAGAGTTCAAAATATTCATGGATTTCTAACGTTGTTTAATGACTGAGATCTTGTGATCAGAAAATGTGTTAAGGAAGATGAAATGCACGATATTCTTAGGCATGTCATGATGAACCATGCGGACACTTTGCAAACAAAAGGGCGGCCTATAAAATCCTTTATTTGGGATATTATTGCTTCCCTCTTTAAAGGTTCAAAACAATATGTCAAAAGGTATTCTGTTTGCCAAGAGTAGGGGAAACCTACCCTTTCAAATGAAATGTCATTGCAAACACAGGTACTCATTGAACCCTTTGAAAAAATGGGCTTTAGATTTCATTGGACCTATTAATCCACCATCTAAGCAAAAGAAGTATATATTGTAAAGTTTATGCGGTGTATTTATAAATGGGTAGAAGCCAAAGCATTAGCAATGTACACTGAAAATTGATTCATTACATTTTCTTTATG
This sequence comes from Pinus albicaulis, assembly GCA_034641835.2. Taxonomy (NCBI): domain Eukaryota; kingdom Viridiplantae; phylum Streptophyta; class Pinopsida; order Pinales; family Pinaceae; genus Pinus; species Pinus albicaulis. Next base: position 47,932 of record JAXQQM020073514.1, read on the forward strand.
GATATTTTTACTCGCTTTGGTATTTGAAAGGTATGACGGTCAAAGGAAGCAATTCACATCAACACAGTGGAGAAGCTTATGGAAGAATACAAAATCAAGCATGAAGATCTACTCCTTACCATCCATAAGCAAATGGTGTTGAATCTATAAAGTTACCCCTACCGTATACCAAAGCTGTTCATCTACATAGAAGAGATTGGGCGAAGGCTTTGAAGCCTTGGGCCTCTGAGAACTACATGAAATACCGCAGGACATTCTCCCTATGAACTTGTTTGTAGGAAAGTCACTGCTCCCCATTGAGTTCCAAGTCAAGACCTTCAAGATAGCAGTTGATTGGGATGGATTTATCGAAACCCAAGCATAGAATGGAGCGGTTGAGCAGCTAGATGAGATCGAGATAAGAAGCAATTTTAGAAGCAGTCTAGTTCAATATACTTCAATTGGCATGACAAGTACATCAAAGAGAAGAAGTTTCAAGAAGGAGATTGGGCATTGTTATTTGATTCCAAGTTTAAAGATTTTCAAGGAGAATTTCAGACTCATTGGCTTGGGCCATATGAGATTGACAAGATCTTTAGCAATGGAGTGGTAAGAATCAAGACCATTGATGAGTTTCAAACTCTTCTTATTGTGAATGGCCACAGATTGAAAGTTTATCATAAGCCACTCTCAAAAGAGGAATTTGTCAAAATGTTTCAAGAAAATTCTGCAATCAGGCTGGTACAGAAGAATTCTTCTTCTCCACCAACCTAGCTTTTGTTCTTTTCAGTTAAAAAAATAAAAATAAAAAAATTGTATAAGCCTGAAAACCAATCACTGATTGGCAGTGTTATACAAAAAATATTGGGTGAAAATCAGGAACACGTGACACCCTATATTTTCCAAAAAAAAAAAAAAATCTCTTTCGTTTCACAAGTTTTGTGACCACCCACTCTATTCCATTCCACTTCATTCCACTTCATTTCACTCCATTCCACTTCATTTTATCTGTTTCATTCCATTTCACCAATAAAATTCTTTTTCATGACCATTTCCATCTAGTCATTTTTCATCCGTTCATTTCCATTCACCCAAATAATAGCTGTGTCAGTTTCCGCAGCTGACATCTGTTTCCGCAGCTGACACTAGTTTCCGCAGCCAGAAGCAGATTCCGCAGCTACCACTCTGTTTTTCAAAAGAATGTACAGCTAGATGTTATTTCCATAATCATGAAATAAAATGCAGGTATGAGGATCAATTATGAAGACATGGAGCATTCAAGATATCAATGAGGAGCAACTAATTGAAGACCAAGGAAAAATGGCAAGAATTCCAAGGTATGAGTAAAATTTATTTCAAATAACATTTAAAACACATTTTTATATAGTTATAAACCATAAGCTCCATCCATTATGTGCAATGATTATATTGACAAACTCCGTAATCACTCCATGATCTCTGTACACTCCTCCCACAATCCTCGCGTTCATTCTCAAACGGTCCCATAATTAAACCTCCGATCTTCACTCATACTCCGAAATTCCACCTGTGACAATGAGACGTAGTTGATTTGACTACGACTTCTTTTAGCCGCATAAAATCCGTAGCCGTTGTATAAACGTGCTTACATTTATTTTGTAGCCACCAAATTTTAAAACACTACCGGATGTGTTATACTCCTATTGTTCTATTAATCTCACAGCTGCATTTTCGTCGTGCTCACGTAACCCTTCTTTGTTCCGCTTCACCCCATTTCGTTCTTTGTTACGCTATAGTATGTATACCCACTCTCTGATATCTACCTACAGTCATCGTGCTCATTTCCGTTCATTCATCCGTCCTACTTCCATTGAACCCTCCTCACGCAAGCAAGTTTTTAAAGAGCGGAAAGAAGGATGGGTAAATTGTTGAGAGCAGAACCAGAGGGACCTAAATTCATGGAAGGATACCCGCAAGTCAGGGATATATTGAAGAAGGAAAAGTGGCTGCGGTTTATCCAAAATTTTAGAGGCTACCATAAAGATGTGACAAAAGCTTTTGCAAGGTCTTTCAATGGCCTGGAGGTAGAGATTGGAGACCTTAAGTTCACGGTGAATGAGGCATCTATAGCAACTGCTACAGAACTTCCTCAAGAGGGTGAACGTTGGTTTAAGAAAAAAAGCATTAGTGATGAAGCCTGGAGAATAATCCTATGGAACCCAGGTATGGACATAACTATTTTTAAAAGAGGAATTCCTGTTCATGCTTTGAAAGAGGAATGGGCTACTTTGCTGCTAGTTGTTCAAAAATTTATCACCTGTGAAGGCCGTTTTGGGTCAATGTATATGTACCATACCAGATTGCTAATGAATTTTCTAGATAACCAGACCCTCAATCTCCCATACTTTCTATTAAATAGTTTGAAGAAGATGTCTGTGACTGTTCAGAAACATTTAGGGGATGTAGAACCACATCTATATCACCATGGTCTTGTGAAAATTTTGATTGAAAAAGAGTTAAAGGAGAAGAAGGACACATGGGAACAATTTTTGACTAGAAATTTCGTTGAGGAACCTCAAGAAATTCCTAAAGGCAGCACATCAAGAATGAGTAGGAGAAAAAGAACAAATGATGAAACTCAAAGTACTCCTACTACTACAATTGAAAGAACTAGTAGGGAAGAGAGACTGTCAAAAAGGAAGAAGAGAGAAACCAAGGGTAAAAAGCCAATAACATCAAAAGAGAGAAAAAGTATTGAGGCTATGCATCAAACCCCTTCTTTCGAAGAATATCATCAAGCGTTATCTGAAAGACTAGTTCACCTTCAAGAACAATGATCTATGGCCAAGAAGAAAGAGAAAGGAAAACAAAAGCAAAAATACAGTGGTTCACAGCGTGTGAGAAGAAGTTCCAGGCTTAAGGGGAAGTTGAGGAAAACGCAAATGAAAGGACCCCATTTTATTGACTTGGGAGAAGAAACATCTGAACAATCCCCAGCTGGCCATAGTCCATCTAACTCTCAGTCATACAGTGAACCTAGTTCATTTCATTCTCAGTCAGACATTGAACATAGTCCATCCCATTCTCAGCCAGATGTTAATGTGAGTCCTTCTCAGCCAGATTTGAAGACAACTCTCCTCCACGGCATTTTGGGGACAACCCAATAAAAATGACACCTGATATAGACCCAAAGCAACAAGAAGTATATGATTATATAGAATCTTTAGAAAGAGCAGCTACGGGTCCCAGTACTTCGTCCACTCAGCCTCACACAGTACAAGATGATCTAGTCCAATCACTAAAACAAGAAATCTTTGAGCTAGAGCTTTTAAATAAACACATTAAAAATGAAAATGAGGCATTGAAGGAACAAAGCAAATTGGACAAAATCATTCATGATAATACCATGCTACATCTGGGAATATGGCAGAAGAAGAACAAGAAATTGAAAAAGAAATGCCAGAAGTTAAGCAGAGCACTGGTTAATATCAAATTCATATGCTTAATGAAGAAGCCCAAGATGTTAGCAGCACCAAGGAAGAGGAGGAGAGGATTGGATGTACTGGCTGAAGTGTCAAGGCATATGAATTGAAAAAGGATTATCAAAATTTTGGTTGCATGAGGACATGCAACACCTTCACAGTGGGGGTATGTTGAGTCTCAAATCTGCATCTTTCCTATACACCTTTCTAGACCTTTTTCATTCATCTGAACCTTCCAAGCTGTCAATATCATTGTATATTAATTGTAAAAGAGCATCTAAAATGGTTTTTAACTATATTTTGTGTCTGCTGTTTGATTTAGATTTTTGCTCATTTAGCTGCGGAATCTTGCCACTTTCCGTAGCTGCTGCAACTTTCCGCAGCCATTTTGTGAAAGTCTATGTTACAGGTGTCTTCAGGAAAAACGAGCCACATGGGCAAGTCAGAAATGATGTGGACATGGATCGTGTCCTATTGGCTCGAGCAAATTCACTTAGGGAGGCTGTGGTCAAAGGTGGCCAAGTGGAAGTCAACCGTAGAGTCCCACGGTGACAGGACTCTGTTTCTCATCACGTGAAGATTTGTATGATCGTTTCTAATTTATGGGAGACACATCAACACCTGTACACGGCTCCATAAGCCGAATCCAACATCCACTCTTCATAGATTTACTCCTCACTGCGGCCATGATGCTGGATCTTTGGACGTGATGGTTTACGTGTCTCTATCATCACAAACTTTAGGGAATTAGTTATATTACCTTTGTTATAAATAACGCGTTTTCATACGCATATTAGATTAGCCTCCAGATAGCTCTGTAATGTAATTACGTTGCCACTGTGCCGTAATATCATCTCTTTGTTATGACTGCATTTTAATATATAAGAAGACTATGTTTCCAAGCGTAATTCGTATTTGAAGGCTGTTGCCCGAGGCTGGTGCAGAGGGCCTCTGCACACGCTGAGGTTTTGTGCATTACTGTATAGTTTCTTGTTTTATTTCTTTAAGCTCATTGTGCCATAAGTCATTCACGTGTTTATACATTGCATCTTTCATGGTATTTATGCTTCATCTCTGTTTATAATATTTCATGCTTTACATCTTACTTCTGTCCATAATCTTTCATGTTTTATGTTAACTGATCAGTGTTCTTGTTTCAGATTACAAATAGGAAGCCCGGGCATTTGCATAATCTTTTGACTAATGACATGGAATTAATATTGTTCTGCTGCTAATTTACTTTTCTTAGTTTCTGTTTAATTTCAGTACTGCTTTGTTTATTTCAGTCTTGCACATTTGTTTCCATAGTTAGATTTAGATATATTAAATTTCTCATGTCATTTTCAGTTACCTCCGAAAGCCACAGCTGGACTGATGGTGAGGGATTGAAGTATGAGTGTGTAGTTTGATATTAGTTTACTTTCTGCAAGCTAGATATATTAAATTGCTCATGTCATTTTCAGTTACCTCCGAAAGCCACAGCTGGACTGATGGTGAGGGATTGAAGTATGAGTGTGTAGTTTGATATTAGTTTACTTTCTGCAAGTTAGATATATTAAATTGTTCATGTCATTTTCAGTTACCTCCGAAAGCCACAGCTGGACTGATGGTGAGGGACTGAAGTATGAGTGTGTAGTTTGATATTAGTTTACTTTCTGCAAGTTAGATATATTAAATTGCTCATGTCATTTTCAGTTACCTCTGAAAGCCATAGCTGGACTAATGGTGAGGGATTGAAGTATGAGTGTGTAGTTTGATATTAGTTTCTTTTTCTGCAAATTAGATATCAGATTGCTCAAGTTGTTTATGGTTACCTCCGAAAACCATAGCTGGACTAATGGTGAGGGATCAGAATATAAGTTGATATAATTTGATTTAGATTTACTTTGTTGCAACTCTTGGATTTCTTTAAGCATAGTTTCTTTTGTGTTTAGACAGCAGCAAGGATAGTTTGGTTTTCATGCTCAATAGTTCACTGTTTGATTTATTAGGCTAGCAGCACATTTTCATTTCCTTTCAGTTTTTTCATTGTATGTTTCAAATTCCTTTTGAAGTTTGAAGTTGGTAAATCATTATAAAGGATACCATTGCCTTGAACAATCATAACCATACTTGTTTTTATTTTAGAATTTCCATCTCACATTAGAAAACCAAAAACGACAAAAATGTAAGAAATAGGTTATCTTGCACATATAGTGCACCACACTTCATCAGCTTACGAATCTCGGATTGATAAATTAATGTAGCAATTTAGGACACACTAAATTGACCAAACAAATGGAAGCAGTAATTTGTGAATATCTGTGAATATACAAGGATGTCAAAGAAATGAAGGCCAAAACAGGGGACATGGAGCCGAATTCCAAATAATTTTTTAATTTTCAGAAGCTGCAGGTCAAGAACAGGGTAAAAGACTCACTGATAAGCTTCAAGAAGGATCCAGGAACTATAAGACAAAGCAAGAGAAAAGGATAGGGTTATAGTTTATCCACAATACCATGATTGATTTGGGGAGCTAGAGAAGATTTTCGAGATTTTGTGTCAGTTTTGTGCCAAATAAGGTTCCTTTATTGACCTTATTCTTAAGTCATGGGACAAACATATTTATGGCTGGTTTGCATATGAGAAGCTAAGGAACCTCTTGCTTCTTCCCTGCAGTTATATCCCTTCCTAGATGTCATTCTTACTTGTGTAAGTAATTCTAGCTAAGTAAGTAATTCTTACCTGTGTAAGTAATTCTTAATGTATGAATGCTAGCTATTGTAACAAATAGACTTGAAGATCATCTTCTCTATAGTAGCCATCATTGAAAGACGTTATTGGAAACCAAATCAATACTCTTGATAGATTCTCTTTCCTTTTACAAGTAAGTTATCCTCTATGCTCTATGTCTGCAATCCAAAAGTCTATATCCTAATTTGAGACTATGGTTTGAAGCATCTTTCCGAAAGTTCTGTAGGTTGAATCCTAAAGGAATCTAGGACCAAGACTGAAATAATAAATCCTACATCTCTTTGAATCTAATCTCTCGACCAAGTTAGAGAAACAAGCACTTATGATGACACCAAACAGTTACATGTGACTATACATGACATTCGATACAATATTCTTTGTGATTTATGGAAGAAGATGAAAGAATATCCAATGAAGTTTGAAACCTCTTAACCATCTATTATAACTCGCTCTTGCTTAAGGTTGAAGGTCAAGTTTATGATAATCATCTTTACAAAAGGATAAATATTTTATGGGCAAATGAAGGTAGAAAATGAAGCAGAACAGAATTTGGAAGAGTACCGTATATATGTGACATGTGATCTGAAGTATCAAAGATCATATGACAATAAATTTCTCACCTTCATATGATTCATGATTGCTTTGATGGTTTTGGGCACCCATTCCTACAGACTTGGACAAATTCACTTAAAAACAGTGTAAAAATCCCCATACGCGACTATGCCCGTACTTTTCTGCGTGTATACGCGAGTCCAGCTGCACTTTTCCGCGTATGCCATTAAAATTATGAAAAAAATATATAATTATTCCCTATTTTCGGGCTGGGTTGATGGTTACTCAGGTAGTTCAACCACCCCAGCACGTGGCCAACTGTTTCCAATTGTTGAAACTACTTGGAGGGAGTATAAAAACCCCTCATGTGTATGGCCTAAGGGAGAGAGAGAGAATTATTGATATTATACTATGTTGGTATTCCCTATCCAAGTCTGATTCCCCGTGCCTCCTGCACTTTCCCAGTTCATTACAGGAAACCCTTGTTTCCTTGAGATGCTCATCTCCATATATGTCATCTCGTATGCACCAGTTTGGAAGGATTCTTAGCGAGGCAAGGGCGGGACGGATCCGGACGACGGTCTGCTCGAAGATCGTGGAAGGATTCAGGTGATCTCTCCACTCGTTATTTTTGTACATGCTATTTATAATACAGAGGTACCATCTTGTTCCCGAAATATACGTGTTAGTGTCTGCTTACATATATGTGAAAATTGTTATTTAAGCATTCATTATGATTTATCTGATGTTTTATATGAATTTCACTAACATTTAGAGTAGATATATGCTGTACAACCAGTTCTTCGTGCTTGTTTCTTCTTGTCTTTCAGGTTAAGAAGGAAGGACGGTTGCTGGGGGTTTGGACCCCGCGGGATTTGCTTCAACCGTAGGACCTACGGGTAACTTCCTCGATCTACTCTATTTAGTTTTTCTAAACATGCATGGTTGTGTGAGTCCTTCTTAAGTAGCATGCCCTTGCTCTGTGGAGGTTGTAACCCAACGAACCTCTAGGGTGATATTCCCCGAAACAGAACTGGCGACTCCGCTGGGGATCACATTCTTGTGATTCTCCTGTTGGGTTGTTTCAGCTGTTTTGTAGGTTGCCGACAGTTTTAACTTTCATTTGCAGTCCAGTTTACTTTCTTGCAGTCAGTCTGAAGTCCTGGTGTCTTTTCCAGGCTTGTCCTTTTTGTTTTTTCATTATTTACCTTTGTATACGCGCTTTTTTCTGCACACAGTCGCGTATACACGCAAGTTTGTCTAAAGGGACCCGCGTATACGCGAGTTTCCCTTAGCACAGACGCGTATGCACGCTGGTTGCATAACTGTGAAGTAGTGTATACCTAGGCAGATTTTGAATTTTTGGGTTTCTTGACTTTTTGGTCCTTTCTAGCTGTGGAGACCTGTTCCTACAGTGTCTCTGTACTCTCTGGATTGTGAAGGAAGTGGTTTCTTGTCTTTTCTCTCTTTCGTTTGATTGAAAACTGGTCTTTTTGGCAAAATTTTGTTCCTGGTGCTGGCACTCCTGGTTTGAGTACCAAGATAGCTTTCTCAGCATTCTTGGCTGTTCTGCTTTATCAGAACAGTGAGCTTCTGCTCATTCACTCTTTCCTGTCTTTGTGTTTTGCTTGGCACTATTATTTTTGCTCGTTTCTTGATTGGTTTTCTTGAGTTTCAGTAGGCTAGGTCTTGTTGCAACTTTTGAAGAGTTTTTGTTGCTTCTTCGAAGTTTTTGTTTGCGACAAGTTTATACTATTATTCTAGGCTGATTGGCTAAGTTTTCTTGTCTTCTTTTGCTCTCATTGATCTTGCTACTAGTTAGCTTTATAAGGTTTGGAGCATTGTTGAAGTTTGTGCTTGAAATTCAGTCTTGTTTGGTTTGGATTTTGATAGTTTTGCTTGGTCTTTTCGAGCTCTTTCTCTATAAAACTAAAAAGCTCAAAAAACATTTGTTTTGCTTTTTGTTTTTGCATTTCAAAGGCTTAAAAAACATTCTCGCTTATTATTTGCTTTTGTTGTTGCATTTTCATTTTCGTTTTGCCATATCTTTTGAAGCTTTTGTGAGGTTTCTTGCTTTCAGTTTTTGGCTTGATAATTGGAAGGAAGTTGTTATTCATTTCTTCTTCTTGTTTTTAAGCATCTTTGGTGTCTTCATATTAAGAGTTCTTGATTTCGGGAACTAGTTTTATGGACTACCAAGACGAGTTAAAACTGAAGGACTTTTTGGGAAATTTCACTTTGCTTTAGGAGATTTGCATCTTAGGATTTGCATGCTTGTAGTGATTTGCATTAGGTGCATTTAATCATTTAGTCAATTTCATAGTTTTTGTGAGTGTGAGTTTTCTATTTGAAAAGAAAAAAAAATACAATTTTTAATCTCGTAGAACCCGTGTAGAGATTACTTTTCATCGAAAGACAATAACTGCATCTGCATGTAGTTAATTTTTTATTAATATCTTTTGCGTCAAAAACATCATAAGTTTCATCTCCATATCCTTGTGACTTAATATAACAGCCCATTAAAATAAGCGATTTAATCTAAAATCAACTAGCAAGTTTTTCTAAGTGTCATACACCAACTAGCTAGGTTGTAGGGCCTTGGATTAGGTGAGTGGAGAGTTAACTCTCCAAGGCCGCTCAAACAAAACATAGAAGTTGATTAATTGAGAGAAATCCAACTCCATTAGGTGGACCGGGAAAGCTCTCCTCCAGAGAGTCAAGCGCGAGGGGAAGTGAAGGCCGAGAAGAGAGATACCCCCTCCGATTCGTCGCCGACCCGACCAAGACCGTTCCGCTCGAAGGTCTCACACGGATTGGTGCCCATAGTTGCTTACCTTGTGTTCCACACAGGATCATGGGGAATAGTGGACGGGGGAGGCGTACGTCGCATCATTTTCAAGAAGATTTTCAGGTGGGTGTTCATGGGAGCTGGTGCTTGAGCCCAAGAATGCTGCTAGAGGCTCTGCCAATCAATTTTCGATACCTTCGCTAGTTGTTTTGGCCCCTAACATCCTGCATCGTTTTTGGGAGGTCCTATATTTCGCTTCTCAGATTTTGGTATCCGTCCTCATCACCCGAAAGTAAATACTGAAAATGTTTGGCTGATTGGATCTTTGTGGATTTTTCTTATAGTGAGTGCTCTTTGCTCCTAGCTTGCCTAGATTTTCACTTTTTTGAGTCTAATTTAAAATCTATAAAAGTGGCTGATCAAGCGCCTCGTCGATCGAGGAGAATCCAGGGGTTATCTCCCGAGAGTACAGAGCCTTCTTCGAGAAGGTGTAGGAGTGATTTAGAAAGTGGTTACCACCCTGTGACATCTGACGCAGTGGAGAGAGATCCTCCACAAAGATCTGAAGGTTTCATAGCTGATTCTGGTGTCGGTTCCGAGAGGAGCATTCCGCTCACCTCGCAAGTTTTATTTCCTCAGGAAGAAGATTTTCAAATCGAAGAAGTACCTGAACCTCCTGTGTCAGGTCCATCTCCTCTTCATCCTGATTATCCGTTCGTTGTTCAATACATCGGACCTGATTCTGAGAGATCGGAAGATCTTTCGTATCATTCATACCTTTCGATGGCCACGACTGGGAACGTGGCTTCTGCTGTGAGTGCTGCAGCACTCGCACTCCCGAGCTTGTTGGATGAGGCAATCGAGACATCTTTTGATCGCTCTAGTGCTATTGTGTTTGGCTCTGGTTTCACCCAAGCACATGCTTCTCATTTTGGTCCCTTTTGTTCAGGGATGCCCTCTAGTGGGAATCCCTCTTTTTCCTTTTCCGCTGCTGCAACTGGATCTACACCCATGTCTTCTATGGCTAGTGGATTAGCTTCTTTTCAGGGTTTCCCCTTTGGAACTAGGCACATTCCTAGTTCCAATCGTTCTTTAGGGTCGTTTCCGTTTACGTCCCAGACCCAGAGTTTCAACCCTTGGTCTGGGGGGCAAAGTTCGACTACTTTTACAGGGTGGAATCCTGTGTTTACTACAGCGGGGGCAGGGAATCAGTTTTACGCAGGTCATCAAGGGAATGCTTCTTTCCCTTCGTCGAGTGCTTACAAGACCTTTTCTCCTCTTTCTAATGCTCCGGAAATCCCCCTATCGTGGGCTCTCCTTCATTCCAATACTTCAAACAGGGGGAACTGGTCCTGGCTTTGGTAACTCTGGTTGGGAGGAGGTTCTTCTCCTTTTCTACGAGTTCTTTCTGGCAACCTGGTGCCTTATCAAATCCAAGCTATTCTTTTCAGAATGTTGGGAATCCATCCCATCAAGGATGGAATTCCTTGTGCTCCGCCTCGTTTACTTTTTCTCAACGCAACTATAGATTTGTTTAAGCTGATCAATGATCCTATCTGCTATAGTCCTGTGGTGGCTCTCGGTCCCAATTACAAACTCCTCTATATATTCCAAAAATCTGACGGAAGAATGGAGATCCAAACACCATACTACCACTTTCCACTTATGGTGTTCTTCGAACTCCCTGATCGATGATTCGATTAGGTTGAGATTATTTCAACACACCCTAACTGGAAATGCTGCCAAATGGTATATCGAGTTAAATGGGGGCAATTTTGCCACATTTGGAGAACTGACTGTCACATTTCTAAACCATTTTTAGTTGCCTGTCAGATATGAGGCTGGGACGGAACTCCTGGCTAATTTTAAACAGGATGAGGCAACACACATTTCTGATCACATTCAGGAATGGAGGAGAAGGAAGAGGCTCATCAAAGCTCATATTCCAGGAGAATTCCTTCTCGAATGGTTTTTGAAATCTCTGCAGTCAGACATTTCAAAAGATGTATCCCTATCTGGGGTATCTTCTAAGGAGCAGGCCATTTTTAGGGCCCAGCAGCTGGAACTGATCTATTCTCAGTCTGGGGTCCTTTACAAATATTTGCCTAATGCTCCTCGCTCCAAATTGGATTTATCGAAAAATAAGCCCGGTCCGCATGGTGATGGGCTTGTCGGATCGATCAATAGTGGTGCAGCCAGCCTGCTTTCTCAACTGCAGCAGTTGTCTTTATAATCTGCTCCTTCTAGTCAGGCTGTGCCTGCCGAGACATCGCCTTCCCAGTCATTGTCCATAAATGTTGTCCAAGCTTCTGATCCCAAAGGAAATCATCAATCCGATGGGAAGAAGAAGGGACGAAATAACAAGAAGAAGGGCAAGAACGGGAAGGGTAATGCAAATAAAACCAACGAGCGTTTTGGTGAGGGTCAAAAGGAGAAGAAGAAAGTGAAGTTTCCATGCAAGCTCTGTGCTGGAGACCATCTCACACACCTTTGCCCTAAAATTCAGGATGCTCAGCGCTTGTTAGCTCAGCAGGGTTCTTCTAGTTCCCAGGCTGTGTTAACAAACCCTTTTCCCCAAGGGCAGCAATTAGTTGTTGGCGTGAACCAAAATCCTGGGGCTTCCTCTGGGGGCACCCAGGAAGGGGAAATTCCATCGAACATTTTCATGATGAGTGCTCACGCGGATATCGCTACGAGATCCCGTGATTATGGCAGAGAAGAGTCTTCGAAAGCTAAGGAAGTTCCCGATGCTACTGAGCCGCTTCACATTACGAAGCCTACTGTCGAGTCTATGCCTCGGATGCCCAAAGCATCTTCTAAGCGGTCAACGATTAATCCAAATGCGAGGGCTGCCCGGAACTACTCGATTGTAGAAGATCTGGCGCAGAGTCCTTGTGCTATGTCAGCTTTAGAGGTACTCCAGTCTTGTCCGGCTCAGCGCAGTGCTTTGCTCACTGCCATTGGGGCTATTGATCCGAAAAATTCTCTTCTGATTACTTTTGATATGACTAATTTTAAGAAGAGACTTCCTCATCACATGGCTTTTCATATTAAATCGTCATATCGGAAGTGCAATATCTTTCGAACGGTTGTTGATGAGGGTGCTTCCACATGCGTGATGTCTCTCGCATGCTGGAAGACACTTGGATCTCCCAAAGCTGTTCCATCTAGCACTGTTCTTACTGCGTTCGATGGTCATTCTCACAGACCCCATGGTATTGTCCCGGCTTTGCCCATCTGTGTTGGGGGCAAAACCGTCAATATAGAGGTTGAGGTAGTAGATGCAGCCTTGGACTACAACCTTCTGTTGGGGAGGAACTGGATTTATGAGATGGATGCCATTGCATCCTCATTATTTCGAATTGTATGTTTCCCCCACGAAGGGAGGATTGTCACAGTGGATCAACTGGACTATCCTCCTGTAGACCTGAATGCATCTTCTGACTCATCTGTTCCTAAGTTGGATAATACTAAGGCGCCTGTTGAGAATCTAGGAGTTGGAATGTATTCTTCCCTGATGGGTACTTTCGATCTTCCTCCTCCCACGGTGCATATTAATGCTATTTCATCCTCCAAGGCTCCCCTTCGAAGAGAGTTCTTTCGAACTCATTATTTTTCGGACCCTTGGACCTTACCTTCCCCTACTGCCACATTAGCAGAAGGTCAAGTGGGTGGAATGGCATTTCCGATTTCCTCGCAAATTGAGATCGTACACGCTCATTGTTGACACTGCAGAATCTATCCCAGCTCCTCTTTCACCGGAAGAGTTGGATGGTGATGTGGCTCCGGCTTGGACGCTTAGTTCTTCTTCAGCCCAGGATTGCCTTGATACCACTCTTCCATCTGAAGAGGCCATCCTGGAAGCCATGACAGGTATAGATAGACCGTGGGATGATTTGCATCATCAGTCTTACTTCCTACCTGATTTGAACGAAGTTGAAACAAGTTTTCCGAGTCCTCCGTCTCCTGGTCCTGTTCACCCAGTCTTGAACCCTTTGGCACCAAAACAGGTTTATGCTGAAGGGAACATGGCTGTGATCTCTCCTACTATCCCGGTGAACATTTCCAGGGATCCCAATATTGTCGATAATGTCTTCATTGGAGCTGAATGTTCCCGTGAAGAGGTTCAAATTTATACCGAGCTCTTCAAAGAGTATAGAGATGTATTTGCTTGGTCTTATGAGGAAATGCCTGGCATAGACCCATCTATCATCCAACATGTTTGGTCAATTTAGTGTGTCCTAAATTGCTGCATTTAATTGTCAATCCGGGAATCGTAAGCTGATGAAGTGCGGCGCACTATATGTGCAAGATAACCTCTTTCTTAACTTTTTGTCGTTTGTGGTCTTTCTAAGGTAAAATGGAAATTCTAAAGTGAAAAGCAAGCTTGGTTATATTTATTCAAGGAAGTGATATCCCCTATAATGATTTACCAATCTTGAAACTTTAAAAGCAAATTGAAATTACAATGACAAAAGAAAGTAAACTGCTGAAAGGAAAAGTGCTGCTAATCTAATCAATCAAAACAAGAAACTAGTGAACATGAAAACTAAACTATTCTTGCTGCCAACTGAACACGAAAGAAACTACGCTTATGGAAATTCAAAATTGCAATGAAATAAATCTAAATCAGATTACATCAATTCATTTTCTGACCCTTCATCATTAGACCAGCTATGACTTGCGGAAGTAATCATAAACAACTTGTGTAATTGATTATTTAATTTGCAGAAAGTAAACTAATACTAAACCATACACACATAATTCAATCCCTCGCCATCAGTCCAGCTGTGGCTTTCGGAGGCAACTGAAGATGTCATACATGATTTAATATATCTAAATTTGCAGAAAATGAACTAATACTAAACTACACATTTCATCATGCAGCCCCTCACCATCAGTCCAGCTGTGGCTTTCGGAGGTAACTGAAGACGCTATGAGCAGCTTAATATATCTAATTTTGCAGAAAGGAAACTAATACTAAACTACACATTTCATCATGCAACCCCTCACCATCAGTCCAGCTGTGGCTTTCGGAGGTAACCGAAGACACTATGAGTAGCTTAATATATTTAAATTTAACTACTGAATCAGATAAACAAAACTGAAATGAACAAAGCAAAACTAAAGTTAAACAAATGCTATGAAAAGGAAACTAGCAGCAGAATAATGTCAGTTTCATATCATTAGCTAAAATACTATGAAAATGCCCCGGGCTGTCTACCTAAAACCTGCACAAGAAAACTGATCAGTGATTTGACAATCATAAAAACATGGAAAGCGGGGAAATGCAAATGGAAATTATAAATGTAGACGAGAAGAAATGAAACAACTATAAAAATATGAACATGTAATGGATTATATCTGATAATGACACCAAAAATAGAAATGAAAAAATATATACATTAATACAGAACCTGGTGAAGCGGGGCCCTCTACACAACTTTAGTATGATCCTCAACACAAATTAAAGTTGTGAGTTTTCACATTAAAAAGCAATTAAATTCTGGTGGTAGTATTACGGCTCAAGCGGTATCAATCACTACATAAATCTGTATCAACTCCATGACTATGATCAACTAACAACTATCAACTAACTCTCGTCGTATCTCGCGCTCTATATAAAACAATAAGCATGCTTGTCTCTGAAGTTTATGATAGCGAATATACGTGAACCACTAGACCCGCGGATATAGGAGCCGCCATGCATGTTGACGGATCTATGGAAGGTGAAGCGGCAATTCCAACTCGAACTTTGCCTGAGATGTCAATTAACCTCACTTAAACTTGGAAAGCGGCGGTATGGATGTTTATGCCACCCAATGATCGACCCGACGTAGAACTCCATAGTTGACTTCCGCGTGGATGGCTTTGGCTATGACTTTCTTTGGCGAATTGCCGAACCAACCAGGACCCATGACCATGTCCTTGTCATTCACTTTGCCATGTGTCGTTTCAGCCGTAACCTGTAGCTGTCGATTTCGAAAAATAAATGCGGAAAGTTGCGTGTTCATGAGAAAGTGACAAGTTTCCCTTGTTGTATCAAACAAAAAATCTAAATCAAATAGAAAAACACACAAACATAATTAAAAACCATATTTAAAATGCCACTTGCACATGATATTGACAATTTTGGAGGTTTGAGTGAGTGAAAAGATATGGAAAAGTGTATGGACAAGAAGCAGGTCGGGACTCAACATACTTGCTATTGAAGGTGTTGCATGTCCTCATGCAACCAAAGGTAATTACTCTTTGTTGCAATTCATGTGTCTTGAGCACTTGACCGGCTTTATCTATGCCCCTTCTCTTCTTCTTTCGATACCGCCATCGTGCAGGTTTTCTTCGTAAAATTTTGAATTTGATATTCACAAGTGCCTACTAATAATTTTGGCATTCCTTTTAACTTCTTATTCTTCTTTTGCCAAATACCCAAATGTAAATAGTATTGTCATGGATAATGTATCGGTTGCCTTTCTTTGAGTGTTTCATTTCATTTTGATATCTTAGGTTCAAAAACTCCAAGCTCAAAAATCTGTTTAATGGTGAACCAAGTCATCACATAATGTATGGTGATGAAAGAGGTACTTGGACATGGCTGCCTTCTCCAGTTATATAATCATAGACCTCACATTGTTTTGGGGTCTGCATAGAGTGTCTTTTCATTGGTACATCCTCAAAATCTTGCCAAAATTATGTTCAAGGGTAGGTAGAGGGATCTTTCATCAATATTTTCTTTGAGAATAAGATGGAGTACGCTCATTGTACGATTGGGGGTGGAAAAGTCGGGGTTCACTAAGCATTTGAAATGGACTATTGGATTGTTGTTAGGATGTCTCTCACCCAAATCAATGAAATGAGGACCTTTAATTTGTGTTTTCTCGGTTCCCTTAAACTTTCTTTGCTTCTCCTCATCTTTGTAGTACACTACCCTTTTGTTCTTGTTTTCTGGCTTTTTGCCTTCTTGGATAGAGATGTTGTTTTTAGAAAATTAATCTTTCAGTTAAATTTGGTGATATTCTTCTTTAGAAGAAAGTTTTATGGACAACCTCAATAGTTTCTTTTTCCCTTTTGATATTATTGGCTTCTTAGTTTTGATTTCCTTCTTCTTCACTTTTTACAATCTCTCTTCCCTATCATTTTTCTTCATAGTAATAGTAGAAGTATCTTGGATTTCATCTCTTTGTTCTTTTCCTTCTACTTCTTTTTGCTTTGGCATCTTCAATGGGAACTTCTGATAGCGGAGCAACTTGAGTTTCAACATCCCATTTCTTTCTTCTACTCCTTCTAGTTGGATTACCTTGAGAATTTCTTTGAGGTTCTTCAAAAGTTTTCTAACTAGGTGTTCCCATGTATCTTTTCTTTCTTTTAGCTCCTTTTCAGTGAGAATTTTTATAAACCCATGATGATATAAATGAGGCTCTACCATCTCCTAGGTGTTTTTGCGATGTGAAGCCATTTTCCTCAAACTATTGAATAGGAAATAAGGAAGATTGGGGATTTGGTTTCAATAAAATTCATCAAAATCCTATTATGATACATGTACATAGAGCCAAAACGGCCTTCACATGTAATAACCGAACAATGAGTAATAAAGTGGCCCATTCATCTTTTGTGCATGCAGGGATTCTCTTTTTGAAAACGTTGATATCCATACTGTGATTTGATTGTTCTCATGCCTCATCATTGATACTTTTGTTTTTGAATAGCGTTCGCCTTCACGACTCGTAATTGCTTGCTATTGATCTTCATTGACTAAAAGCAAGGTCTCCCATACCTTCCAAGCCATCAAATGATCTGCAAGCGGCAGGTAACTTCTCGCCTTGTGTTAACCTGATTCTGTCATGTGACCATTCCACTTTCTCAACATCTCTTTTGCTTGTAGGGAAATCCCTCTGCATAAATTTACACGTCGCCATTCACTTGTAATAATTTTCCCATTTTCTTCTCATCTTTACGAACTTTCCTCAATGAGGGTTGTGACTCGACGATGGAACCAGTATAGCACAATCATGGGGATGTTATCACAAAACTGATAAACACCATAAAGCGAGAATGGAACAAGGCGTGGATGGATATACGGGAATAGTGAGCAAAACGAGAATGGAATAAACAGTGAGTATGAGTAGAGTGGGGTTTTGTAACCACATGGGAAAACGTCAAAGAATTAACAAAGTATAATGCATTCGTACATTTAGATTTTGGTGGTACGTGTCATATGAACGTTTCAATCAATGATTATGAAGTTATCTTTGACACCAAGTCTTTTAGCCAACTCAAATCATTATCATTATCTGATGGGATATTTGAATATGGTGAAGTCGTTCAATAATGAAGCAGATTTGAATAAATGCAAGGATAGCATAAAGATCTGTGGAAAGATTCTGTTGTCAATATAATCATTAAGCGTTATGGGTAAAGCTCATAGTTTAAAATTACATAAAAATGTGTTTAATTTTCTTTGAATAAAACTTTAGTCATACACTGGAATTGCTGCCCTTGGTCTTCCCATTTGATTGATCTTCATTAGTGTCTTGAATGTCCCATTAGTCCTCCTCACCGCATTTATTTCGCAGTTGTAAATAACAACTAACATGCATTCTTTTTGAAAGCGAGTAGTAGTAGTACGGAGATCTATACATTCTTATTTAGGTCAGTATGACAGAGATGTCAGTACGGAAATGACATACGGCTAACGCGGCTGAAATAGAAATGAACAAATGACAAATGACCAGGTGGAAATGGTCCTTAAAAAATTTTATTGATGGAATGGATGAAATGAAGTGGAATGAAGTGTAATGAAAATGAAATGAAATTGGAATGAAATGGAGTGGGTGGTGAGATGAAATAGATGAAAAGAAACAGATTTTTTTGGAAAATATAAAATTAATAAATTAATCACTGATTTTTATATTTTGTGTAAAATACATAATCGATGATTGGTTTTGAGGCTTATACCATTTTTATTTATTTATTTTTATTTTATTTTTAACTTGAAAAACAAAAAGCTAGCTTGGTAGAGGAAGAAGGAGTTCATACGTACCGGTCTGAGGAACTTTTCTTGAAACAACTTGACAAAATCCTCTTTAGGAAGTGGCTATGATAAACTTTCAATCTATGGCCATTCACTAAAGAGGAGTTTGAAACTCATCAATGGTCTTGATTCTGCTGACTCCATTGTTAAAGATCTTATCAATCTCATATAGCCCCAAGCAATGAGTGCATTTCCCTTGAAAATCTTTAAACTTGGAGTCAAATATGCCCAATCTCTTCTTGAAACTTCTTCTCTTTGATATATTTGTCATGCCACTTAGTTCTTTGATATTGAACTAGATCGAGTTCTTAAAATTACTTCTTGTCGATCTCATCTAGCTCATTCAATTGCTCCATTCTATGCTTTTGGGCTTGATCGTCCATTCCCAAATTTGAAGCTGCTATCTTAAAGGTCTTCGCTTGGAACTCCAATAGGAAGCAGACTTCTCCCATAAACAAGTTCATGAATGTCTGTTTGTATTCCTCCATGTAGTTGTAGGCCACAAAACCACAGAGGCCTTTTAATCTCTTCTATGTAGATGAACGATTTGGTGATGATACTTTCAAGAACTTTGTTTGTGGACTTATGACCATTTGTATGGATAGTAAGGTAGATTTTACGTAGCAGTTTTTGTATTCTTCCTCCAACTTCTCCATAGATTTGATGTAGGGTCGCTCCCACGATGCATTGCAATTTCTCTTGGACACCAAAAGCGGAAGTAAAATATCACTCAGAAAATGAATAAACTGAATTTTCGGTCGCGGATACTAATGTTTAGCTTCTACCCATTTAGTAACATAATCGGTGCAAACCAATATATGTTCTTTGCTTGATGAGTGAGTTAATTGGTCCAATGAAGATAAACCCATTTTCAAAGGTTCAATGAAATTTTTCCCATGTTTTAATAGCATTTCATTTTGAAGGGTAGGTTTCCCTACTCTTTGGCGGCTATCCCATGACTTTTAACATATTGTTTTGCATCTTTGAGAAGATAATATCCCAAGGAAAGGATTTTATAGGCCGTCCTTTTATCATAAAAGGGTATCGCCGCATAGTTTCATCATGACATGCCTTAAGAATATCGAGCTGACTACATCTTCCCAAACACATCTTGATCACAATATCAGCCTGTTTTAAACAATTCGTTAGAGAAATCCATGAATATCTTGAACTCTCTCATGAATAATTTTAGATTTTCTCTTGGAAATAAATGTGAAAGGTAGTTTCCACAGCAACCAAAATAGTTAGCAATATCTGCATACCAAAGGGTCTTAATAGTTCTGCAAAAAATATTCATCGAGCTTATCTTCTACGGAGAATCTTCTTTAGTATTTTGAATTCTGAATGAAATCGGCCTCTTTTTGTGTTTTCTGGTCTATCCAACACGATAATATTGAATTATTGCAAAAGTAAAAAGCATCTTGTCCCACTCGCCATTAGTAACGGGTTTGTTCATTAAATATCTAATTGCGAGATAATTATGAATAAAGTTTCATAACTTTGTTATGTAATGTCCTAAACATTAGTACACTGAACACTTGAGCTAAAACATATTTTTGGGGTCATGAGTATAAATTTCAACTACGTGGTCAATTTTCTTGATTAATAAATGTGCATAAGGAATTAAATCTTTTTGACCTTGACTCCAAGAAGGCATGTCTGAGCTGTCTGGCCAGAAATATAGAGAAGTTTCCAATTTGGTCCTCTCAGAATAGATTACTTGAATATTCTTATTTTAAAGTTTCAACGGATTGACAATCGAGATCCCATTTAAATTCACACCAGGTCTTTTGTAAGCAACTTGAAAGTGGAGATACTAGGCACTGACAGAAGTTTTCTAAATCTTCTATAGTAACCGATAAATCTAGAAAACTTCTTGTCTCTTTGACAATTTGGAATAGGCAACTTGGAGATGACTTCAACTTTTGATCTATCAACCTTAATTCCATCTCCTGAAATATGATGTCCTAAACAATCCCTTCGATGAAGCATCCTTAAAGCATTTTCACAGCTTAATGAAAGGTTTTGTTTCTTTACATCCATGAGAACTTTTTCCAGAATTTTCTAATGCCTCTTCAAATGAATTACCATAAGCTGGCAAAATCGTCCATATAAACCTCTACACAATCTGTGATTAGATCCAGAAAAAAATTCCTGGTCTGCTCTTTGGAATGTTCTTTGGTGCATTACACTAACCAAAAGGAAGCCTCGGTAGGCAAGGATTCCCCATGGACAAGTAAATACAGATGTATCTTCACAGTCTTCGAGGTGCTACACAATTTGATATAACACTAAAACCATCCCAAAAATGAAAAATTACTTTTTTGCATGTGTCTAATACACAGTCAATAAAAAACAAGAAAAGTGATCCTTCAAAGTTGCTTTGTTCAACTCCTTGTAATCGGCTACTCTCCATTTACCATTCTTTTTAGGTACACTATAACGAGAGGAAACCAATAAGCTATCTGAAAATTGGATAAATGAAGTTTACATTAGAAAGTTTTGGAGCTCTTCTTTCACTATCTCCCTAAAATTTGGATTCATCGGCAACTTTGAAAGTTGTCGATTGGTCCTCTTGTTTTCCTCAATATAGATATGATGGATACAAAGTCTTAGGATCATCTGTCACCTTGATGTACTCCCATCATAAATACGATGGGAATGTTTTTGCAAGATTAAGTTTAATTCTTCTTGTTGTGACTTCTCGGATGTTGCTAATATTCAATGTCTTTTAAGGAAAAATCTCAATAGCAATTACCGACTCTTCCATAGAGTAAAGACATTTGTCTTGATGATAAATATTCTATAACCGATTCAATTTGAAATTATTGACGGGTCCTGTTGATTATCTCAAAATTTTCTAATGTGTTGAGAATTTGACTATCCTCACTAATTCGGCGAGAAATGGTAAGAACAGGTTGTATAGTGTTCTCATCGACCATTCATTGTATCTGTTGCAACTTGATGCTCTTGGAAGGATACAAATTGAACTATTTTATTGAATTACTGTTAAATGTACATGTCTCAGGATCTGCAACTAATAAAAGCATCAATTTGTGGCCAGCAAAAGGTCTTCACAAAGATAATTGGATGTCCTCCTAGTGCACAGGAAGTCAAAATCATAAGTCTACTGATGTTCCCAAGAATCTAAGGAGGCTTGAAATATCTTCTAATACACCATCGGTTTGATAGCAGAGTCGATACATAAGTTGCAATAGTAGGTGTAAAAGGGTTGGAAGTTTCCTTTGTTCATAAATCTTGTCTACTCATAATGTTGATGTGACCCTAAGTCAATCAATGTGTTTTGTTCTATCCCATTTATATGTGTCTTGACAATTGGACTTCACAGATCTACATATTTACGCATGGCAATTTTCCCATCATAATGTCTTTATGATCTTTTTCCTGCAGTGGATTCTTCTTGTGTCCTTTGCTTTCTTCACGGTCTTTTGAAACTCAACTCATCTTATGGTTTTTGCTAGAATAGGAATTTCTCGAATAGCTTGTAGCAATGGAATCTTGATAAACAATTCTTTAATTCATCTAGAAAGTCACTAGTTAGGCAACAAGATTCTTTTCCACCCTTATCCGTTTGTGATCTTTTGGGAAGGAGGTGTAGATGAAAGTCGAGGTTGCTCAACTATGAAGATTGTGGATGTTAGCTTTCTTTTCTTTTTGAATTTTGCAGATTTTTGAAGAGATTCTTCCTGAGAACCCTTATTGACTTGAAGAAGGTCCTCCTGGAGGTATCTTGCTCTTGAATGTCTATGAAGGTTTTCTAAAAAACTCTACCCGGTCCGGGTTGTACATCAGTTGAGAGGAGCGATCATATATGTAGAAATTGTTGTCCTTCTACCATATAAGTAGTTTGAGGATTCTTATTGTTAGAGATGGCAATGGGCCATTTTGAAGTTGATTTGTCTTGTTGGTATGGGAGCATGAGTTGAGATTTTGTATTTTGTTGAGAAAGTTGTTGTTGTGGAAATGGTAATGAAAGTTGTTGTGGATTTTGGCGGGGAAATTGTAGACTTGTTGATTTTGAAAAGATGGAGGATAGTGATAGAAATTGAGCAAATCTCCCATAAGGATTTTGCATCCCCTTGTCACCCATGGGCGATATGAAAATTTGATATTGGGGCCAAGGTTGTTTGTAAAAGGTCAATTTGGTAAAGTTTGAAGATTCATAGGGTTATTAAACCGCCAATTGTTGTCCTGCCAAGGTCTCCATGCGACAAAATAGAGAAGATACAATGAATTTGGATCTTCTTGAAAAAGCGACTTTGAGTCAGGAAGTTAGAAGGACAATCCTTAGTCTCGTGATTCTGAGAGAAAAATCATACATGTTTCTACAACTTTTGCATCAAAGGACATTCGCAAAGCATGTTTTCTTTCTACATTTTAGGACAAAAAGATAGCACAAAAGAAGCATAATTTACTAGCACTACTGCTTGTTTTTGGATTTTGGGGTGTCTGATTGTTCCATAAAGCCCCTAAGATATCAGTTTTCGCTCATGTTATGTGCAATCTACTTTCTTCTTGAGGTCCGGTTGCAGTTTGTTAGCCTAATAAGAGAGAAATCCTAGGCCTTTTCCGGTTTTAGATCTTCCCTTCAGGAGTGGATACATAGTTCTGTTATATCATGAAATAGGAGTTGAGAAATGTCTCCTTTCCCCATCATGTTTAAAATGTCTATCATTCATCTCTAATGGATTTTAATAGGAAGACTTTCCAAGGTTTCATTATCTGAAGTTGCTCATCTTTTGCTCTTTTCAAGTTGTATTGAAATCTTTCAATTAAGTCTTCTGATGCCATCTTCTCTTTTGCATCATTTTGAATACCTCATCCTTGTGATTGGTGGGCATACTATGGTCAGAGTATCTGTCAAAATGTTTGTTTCATATCATTCAAGTCTAATAAATTGAGTGGCTAATCCCATGGGCCATTTCCATGGATCCCTTCAATGTTGAAAGGAAATGGAGTTTGAGTTTGAGAATCTTCCATATAGTCATAAGTTAGGCTACTTCAAGCCTCTCAAGCAAATGTTTCGAGGATCCTCTTAAATAATCCATAAAAGTTAGGAAGAGCAGAGGATGGTGAGATATTTTTCATTGTTGCATGAGTTTCCTCATCAACTATAGGGAATCCAAGAAAATTGTCCCTATTTCTACCGTTCTTTCAACTCACAATTTATTATCTTTGTTCTCCTCCTCCTCCCTCCTCTCTTCTTGCTTCCTCCCCCTTGCATGATAGTTTCTTTGAAGTCCTTATAGTCCTCTAGTTCTTCTACCGAAGATGAGAAAAGTTTCTTTGTTTCTAAGTGGGTTTTATTAGGTGGTATAGGAGAATCCTCTAATTGTTGTTCTTTGGCTGAAAATCTTAGGCTGAGTGATAATTGGTGGTCGGTCTGCCTTGAAAAGTGAGATTATGTCGAACTCTTGGCTTTGGCTAAACCTTCCCCTAGAATCTCTTTGCTCTATGCATGTCCATTTTTTTATTTAAAAAAAAAAAAAAAGTTGAACTAATAATTCTCTTTAAATCTTCGAGATCACGCTTCAAATTCTGAAAAACATCTTGAAAGTACTAAACCAATAACTCTCTTTTTGATCTCGAGATCACACTAGGTGCGAGAGGAGAGCATACTTCAGAATTATATCACAATTTCCCTTCTTTTGTGTATATATATTTTTAAAAGTTAGTACCTAGTTACACTTCGACAACGGCGCTTAAAATGTTTGGTCAATTTGATATTAATCCTAAATTGCTGCATTTAGTGTCATCCAAGATAAATGGCGATGATCTGGTAGCACTATGTGTACAGAATAACCTCTTTCTTAACTTTTGTAGTTTATATGATCTTTCTGGTGGTAATTCTAAATTAATAATGGTTATATTTATTCAAGTGATACTACTAATGATTTACAATCTTGAAACTTTAAAAATGAAATGTAATGACGAAAAGTAAAGCTATTTGAAAAAGGAAGAAGTCTTGCTAATCTAATCAATCAAAACAGAAAACTGATGAACATGAAAACTAAACTATTCTTGCCCTTGGCCCGAACAGCAGAAACTACGCTTGTAAATTCAAAATTGCAATGGAAATAAATCTAAGTAGTTATCAATTCATTTAGACGCTGTCGTGAGCAGCTATGACTTCGCGAGTAATGATAAACAACATATGTTGATTGACTAATTTACAATCATGTACAAACGCACATAATTCAATCCTACCATGTCGGTCGGTGGCAGCGGCACAAGGCTAGCGAAAGATGTCATGCATGATTTAATATGTCAATTCGCAGTAAACTAATATTATTGCATTTCTATCGACCTCATATGGAAAGATCGGCGCCATTTCAAGATGTTTCGAAACACTGTAAGCGACTTAATATATCTGGTACTACAGAAAAAAGTAATACTATTTTACATTTCATCATACGACCCCTCACCATCGGTCCGGTGCAGCCCAGCTTTGAATGTGAAGACACTATGAGTAACAATATATTTGGTTAACCTCTTAGATCAGATAAACAAACCAGATGTACAAACTCAAAGTAGAGAAAGTTAAACAAAAAGAAAATTTTATGGAAAAGAAAACTAGTGAATAATGTGGATTCTTATCATTAGCTAAAATACTATGAAAATGCCGGTACATCTATAAAACACACGCAAGAAAAGCCGATCAATTGATTTAACAATCATAAAAACATGAAAAGCGAATGCAAATGGAAATTATAAGAAATGTTAACAAACAGTATTATTATGATATGAACATGTAATGGATTATAATACAATAATGCAATTTTAAAAAAATGAAATGGAAAAAAATATATACATTAATACAGAACCTACATTTGACGGGGCCCTCTCATGACAGTATGATCCTGTACAAATTAAGTTGAAAACGAGTTTCATTAAAAAACAAAATTCATTCCTGGTGGTAGTATTACGGCTCAGCGGCGTAATCACTATGTGATGCGCACATCAACTCATGATGTGATCAGCTAACAACTATCAACTAACTCTACGTGCGTGTCTGCTTGTCTATATCGCAATAAACGTATTTGTCTCACAAAGTTTATGATAGTGACATGCAGCAGACCACTAAGAGCCACGGATATGGGGTATAGCCATGTTGGAGAAAACGGATCTATGGAAGGTGGGCGCTTAGTTGCTCAGAACTTTGCCTGAGATGTCAATTAACACTCCATAAGCTTGGAAACGACCGTGTGGATGTTTATGTACCACTGACAATCCCAGTGAGCATAGAACTCCATGGTTGACTTCCAGTGGATGGCTTTGTGCTTGACTTTCTTTGGCCAATTACTTGAACAATAGGACATGAACCATCTTGTCATTCCTAACACCTTTTATGTGGCTGAATTTCCTTCGTAGACACACAGCAACATCGATTTCAGAAATAGGCTACTTTGAGGTTAGGCAATTGCGGAAAAGTATTGATTTCACATTTATTAACAGACAAAATACAACATCAAATAAGCTTTACAAACAATTAAAAACTACCATGTTGGTACATACCTGCACACAATGTGACAATTTGGAGGTTTAGGTGATGAAAGAATGGAAAAGTTAACTGGACAAAAAAACAAATTAAAGGACCTCAACACAACATGAATCAGAATGTATATTATTCATGGGTGAAACCACTTCAACTCCAAGGTCAATCTAGGAAAATGACTATCGAAAATTTTGATTATTTGTAAAGGCGGTTCCTTTCTGTTCTCTGTTGAATGGTTCAGCAATCCTTGGGCAAAAAATAGATAGTTCCAGTGTACATCGATTTGAAACCTAATAAAAGCATACTACGTAGTACCACCTACATTGTGATCAAATCATTAAGCAGTGCTTTGACATCACCAGTTTTCTCATATGAGCAGTTCTTTCAGAATATAATCAAATTACTATAAATCACGAAAATTGTATGGTACATTTGTTGATACTGAGTCGTTTTTATACAAGAAGAATGCCTTTGGTCTTAAAAAATGCGGGGCTACCTTTCGACGGAACGCAGCAGCACGCCTTCCACGACATCAAGAGGATTATCGAACGCCCTTAGATGATCTAGTTGCTCATTCTCGAAAGAGATGGATCATCTGATCTCCGGCAAATATTTGAAAAGATGTCGTTTATAAAATTAGATTGAATCCCCGAACAGCTACGTTTCGCGGTTACATGCAGTCGACTATTGGGATTCATTGTGTCTGAGAAGGGATAAGGGTAGATCCCTTCAAGGTTGAAGAACAATACTTAGGTTTGCCTCCCCATCTTCAATTAAATACGACTTCAAAGTCTTCAAGAAGTCTAATTTTCTTGGAGGTTTATGCCGCCAGTGTCTTTGAGATTACAAAAGGATATGTAAGTATTGTTGAAGAAAGGAGTTCCTTTTCTTTGGGACGACTACGCTCACGCTCATTGATGCTGAAAAGGCATTGTTCTCTGTCGCCTAAGTCCACGATTATAGCGATTTTCTTTTGTATCGGCAACGTGAGAATCTACCATTGGTGGATTACCGGATTGAGAAGATGATACTCTTCAAAGGCATATTTATTCCTTGATCAGAATTTGGCGAGACTGAACTTACGATACACTCAGGTAGAAAAATTAGCCTTAGCGACGATTCATGCGTACGATGGAAAACAAACATTACATTATTCTTCGCAAAACATGTCTTCGCTGCCAATCCCATTTCTGATTTGTCCTCGGCCAGTATTGGGGAAAAATATAATAGATGGATTGGCGATTTTACGAGAATTTGATCTTGAGTTCCGTATCTGTCAAATCCAAAATCCTAAATATTAATTGATCTCAAAGTTTCACAGCAAACATGTAGTCTATGATGAGTCCTTTAGGACGAACATACAATATCTCTCCTGAGGATCCTTGGTATGGGGATATCATTGTGTATCTCCAGTGCAGTTTCTCTGCTTTTTGAAAGATGATAGTAATTTTGTCACTTGGCCAAAAATTGACTGATTGTTGGTGATGCTTTTGTACGCGTCGGGGGTTGATTCAATCCCTGAAGCCATTTTGTAACTCTCGAAAGGCAGGCGTACTCAATGATTCTCACCGGTGGGAGCTTGTGAGGCCATTGTCTGAGCTTGCTGTGAATTTTTGGGTCTTTGGATACTGGCCCTCGATTTTCCAAGGTGTGAATCGGTCCGTGTCATCCGTGTCGAGTTTATACTCAAAAAATGCGTGCTCTCGAGGCTCAACGCACCCGGTGATTATTGTCGGACCTTTAAAGTGGGGTATTGATTATACTACTTGTAACCCTCCTTCGGCAAAAGGTCCTAGTACATTATCGTTGCATTGAACTGCTACAAGTGGGTAGAAGTATGCCTGGGAATGATGGTGAGGCTGGCAGCTTTGTTCCTTTTTCAATCGAAGTTATCGCTCGTTTTGGTATTCCTAGGAATTGTCCTTGAACTCTGCATGTGGGTCATTTTCAGAATAGTATGATGAGTAGGTTGGCTCTCAGGAGTGGGTTTCGGAAGGAGCATTCATCTCCATGTTGCCACTCAAGCCAATGGGCAAGTGGAAGAAGCGGGTGAATAAATCACTTGAAATGATTCACTTCAAAGGACAATTGATAAAGCTAGATCCGTAACAATATGCTATATCCTTTATGGTATACGAGGACGTACGATGAAAAGCGCAAACGCTTTACTGCGTTTAGGTTAGTGCAGTTGAATAAATATTTCTCTGAATGCGAAATTCCTTCTAAGTATTTGTTGAACTTCTTCTGGCTTACTTCTAGTTTGACGAAATAAACTGCTTCATTTTGGAGACATCTCTGGTGAAAGCGACGTCAGAATATGAATAACATAAAACAAAAGTAAGGTTCGATCGATAAGACGGTCAACCTGAGGTCTTTCGAGTGACCTTGTTTGGTCTGCAAAAGAATACTGAGAAATGAGAAAGTTTAAGTCTATGTGGTATAGCTATCGTTAAAAATTATTGAAAAAGACGTATACCTTGGTTGATTTCGAAGGAACGAGGCTGGAGCAAAATGAGCTCTATTTGAAGAAAAGTATTATGCTACAAACTTGGGCGACATGTTGCTTTTGTATATAGTAGTTTTGCGTTGTACATATACGATTGATTTTCGATTTTTTGATAGGGTGGTGATGTTTTTTGATGTTGCTTTGGCAGTTGTGTTGAATGTCATAGTCCATTTTGGTTTTCGTCGATGGTGCTAGTAGACACGAACAACTGGCAACTTGGGGTGCTTCATTATCCATCGATCTGTTGGTATCGAAGTGCATTGAATCTGCTTAATAATATGGCAAGAATACTTTATGATTATTAATACTACCGAGCAATATCTTTGGTGTTGATTCGTTAGTGATTTTCTTGGACTCAATTTGGTAGGTGTGTTGATTGAACAACACTTATGAGATGAATCCTGTTTAATACGATTGTTCTTGAGAATGCGTTTATTTGGAATCATTTCAATTTTTAACTTTCATTCATATTCCTCAGTACGACAATTGATTTGTTGACTCATTAACTAATCAAGCAACAAATTTAACAATAATCATTACTTTAATAAATTTTTTAATCATAAAAAAATATCATACATTTGATACATTTATCATCACATCAAATATGTTGTATATATATCATCTAGGAGTGTGGAAAAACTTTACTAAAATTTGGATCATATGTATTCAAAAACAAGTTTATGCCCCCATCATGTTGATCTCGAAATATCTGACCATCTAATACACCATGTCTGTCTACTCACAAGGTCCTACTTGATAGGTGTTCCTATAGAGAAGCGTATGCTGATGGCGACTACATTGAATAGTCTAACCGGAGTCTCAGAGGCACTCCCTACCACGGTCTCACGGATGGCTTAAAATTGCAGATCCTCCCGACAACCATAGGTATTTGGTAGTTGAATCCCTCCAAATTCTCACTTATATTTCAGAAAGTCCCCGCCACAGATACAGTATCCGCTTCGCCTAGCCTTGTAAACGTGATGAAGCCTCGAATGACTAGTGCATGCAAAACATGATCATTTTAATTGTCGGTCATTATGAATCAAATCAAAAACATGTTTGTTTTCATTTTCATATATGTGAAAAAATCCAAAAAAAAATTATAAGTCAAAAATTTTGCAAACTTGCATTGTACCTGTCACGTACTGGTGGAAGAACTAGATGCGGATCTCCACGGAAGTCCATCCGGCAGCAAGGTAGTCGTCCAACTAACGATGATTTTCTCACAATGGAACTCATCGTCATCGTCGGTATCACTACTGACCATCATATGTAATGAGAATTCTTGGATAAAGCGAATGCGGTAAGTAGAGACCTTTCTGATTAATCTTTGGAATCTTCTCAAAAGGAGTATTTGTCAAAATTCGTATTCAAAATGCTGGTCTTTCTTGGTGGATTGAGGTCCATTGTTGTTTCATGTTCGATGGAGTTTGTGCTCGTCTTATGGTCAAACCATTCTATTGCTATGCTCCATTGAAGTCTGGGGCCCTTTGATGTAGAGAAGGCAGATCACCATACCTCTTATAGTGATGAAAAGGAGAAGTTTTCATGTGCAAATCTCTATGCTAGTACAATCGAGTTCCAGCCTTTTGGAGACCCCCTACGCAATACACGTGGTTATAGTCTTCGGTTAACCCTCCCCAGGGTTTCCCGTGCAAGTCTCTTTGGTTCTCCCCTGGGAAAATCCCATTAATAAAGTATATGTCTTCCACTTCAGTGTATGGTAATATCTGATCTATCACAGCGATCTTGATCTGGTTCGATCAATTGACGAGCACATTTCTAACAACCAGTTACTTTTCATATTGGCATTTAAAGAATTTGAACAATTCACAATTAGAAGGATATTTTTGAAGTACAAATCTTGCATGACCTCTTGTGTTCTGCTATCGCTCACGTTCCCTCCATGAGATTGTCATCTGTCAAATTCATCAATTCATGCGTATACGCTTGCAATTCAAACACAACATCTGCGACATTCTACCTGATCTGTGATGTATCTATGATTTCTATAATAAAACCAGCGTATCGCAAGTCGCATTTTTAGCAAGAGGTTTAAAGCTAAAATTCACTTAATTTTAAATTCCAAGCCGGACAAAATGATTTGCAAGGATGATTTAAATTCTACCTAAAATTTAGAAGTAGCGATTAAATGATCCAGTTGTTCTTTGATTTAATGAAAAATTTTGCTCAGGAAGCACCAAATCAAGCAATACAATAATGAACCAAATATGGGAGTAATTTGTCTATTTACCACTAAAAGTTGAAGATTTTACTTAAAAAATTCCACATTATGCTTATTTTTCGATCTAATAAGTACATAACCTCGAATGCTTGGAAGTGCCAGTTTGGTATGTTTCGGTACATTTTGAAGATTTTGGGAATTTTTCCAGTTTGATCCATGATTTCCGACTGATCACGGCCGATTATATGATCTTCCGCGGCATAGGTTAGGAAATCACTCTCTGGTGCATCTTGCATACTAGCCACTCACTCTTGATCACTTGCCTTGGGGTTGGTCTGTCCAGTCATGAGTATTACACCCATTTCACTCACAGGTATTTAATCATGACTTGATGATAGTGCCTTCCTTTACATAGGCTTCTAGTTGGTTCCTCGCTATCACTTGTTGCCCATCTTTGCGTTTGTGTGAGCTCGGGGTCTCTTTAGTCCCATACATGTCTTGTAATATTGAAAGCTTCATTCTTCTTCTTCATCACTATGTTATTTTAACACCCACCTAGAGGCTCCTGGTGTCGTTAAGTTGTAATCTTGGATTGCATGTGGCTACTTGTTTGTCACGGCCTTTAGCAAGCTTCATTTGGACTACGATGTTTAAGCCAACTTTTGACCTTGAATTTGCAATACAAGTTAACCATTGCATGCACTTAGCTATCACGACTTGACACCTTTTTACCCATGGATTAGAACGTTCTCTGAGTATCACTTACCGGTTTGCAACCACTTTGCATTGAGCATGAGATTGTTCCCAATCCCGGGGAACTAGTTACATCTGATTTTTTGATATAATTCATCCATTGTCCTGTAGCATTCTTTTATTCTTTTAGGGCTTATTATATGAAAAAGACAAAAAAATCAAATATAACAAAAGAAGCTGACAGGATGTATCTTCGTTGTTTTGATGACGATACGGAAGTCGGTTTGTAGCCCACATGAACAAAGCACATTTACTTATATATATCACTCCTTCATTTGGGATGGTTTTAGTTTTGACCTAGGTTCAGCCTTTACCATGTTTCACTTGTCGGTTCTCCCGGTTGTTATCTCTTCAATCATGGAGAGTTTATTCGCCTCTGCATAACGGAACATACGGTGTCACTTTTTACTACTTGCCATGGTCATCACGAGTCGTGCTTTTGTTCAAGGAAGTCTAAACACGAATTTCGTATTCTGCGGTGTCTCTTGACTCATTGTTAGTGGTTTCGGTCTGGTCGGTATCATGTTCTATCATCGGATGTTTTGGTCTTACGCTGATATTTGGTTTGAGAAGGTCCCCATTGAGCTTCTTCTTGGCGGGTTTGTATCTTATCGACTTCTGACACATTGCTGCGAGAAAACCTAGAGCCGCACCACAGGCCTATTTCATCATTGATAGGTGACCTTGTGCTCAGCATTTGATCATCATCATGGGTCTTTGGTGGTGGTTTCCCCTCAGTGGCCAGTCATTACACATTATCACCCTTGGGATTAGAGTACGTGCAACAAATTCCATTTGACCTATCGGTGGATTTCTACCTGCGTGTCGGCTTTCATTATTGGTTGGTTCAAAGGTTCTTCCGTGCGCTTCTTCATCTTGTGCATGTCGGAAACGTACTTCGGTTTAGTTTCC
Source organism: Pinus albicaulis (assembly GCA_034641835.2). Lineage (NCBI taxonomy): Eukaryota > Viridiplantae > Streptophyta > Pinopsida > Pinales > Pinaceae > Pinus > Pinus albicaulis. The sequence goes on from JAXQQM020073514.1 coordinate 80,348, forward strand.
GTCACTCTACTTCGTCGATTCCGCTGAAATCTTCCCGCTGCAGTTACACTCGTGACTGGACGATGTGGGAATACCTTAATGCCTTCCTTCGTAGGATCTTGTCCCATCGACTCGACTCATTGCTGCGAATAAGATCTAGAATGCTGTCAGCCATAGGGTTTGCGGTCATCGATGTGGAACTCTTCGCTATCGACGGTGAAGAGTTCATCATTCCCTCTGATTGGTAGATTCTTTCCAAGTGTTCGACTTCAACTGCATTCATTCGCACTTGTTGGGTTATGTAGGCACCTTAACACTCATTATCATTATCGGTGGGTTGTATCGCGTTGGTTAATGGTATACATCATTGACGGTAATCCAACGATTTCTCCTTGTCGACTTCGGCTCATTTTATTCCCATTGTGTAGGGTATTGCCATAGTGATCGGTGAACCTCGGGTTGCATCGGCGTTTTCGGAGTTCACTTTTTGACGGTCCATTCGGTTTTACGCCGGTGATGCCATCCCCACTTATATGTTGCGATTGATGCAATGACATCTTATATGTTGGCTCCAGTTGCGTGATTGTACCGTTGTTCCACCTCTTATGATTGATTACTTGGAGATTCAATTACTTCTATGATCAGACATCGGTACCATCTTTGATCAACATTCTATATGATACTTGGACATTGATTCGGACTTACGCTTCGAGACCATACTCGAGATGATTCATTATATACTGATTCGGCTATACTTGTATACATGTTGGATCTATTCACTACTTTCTATATGATGTATTTTAGATCAAATGGGTATGCAGCATAGCATGAGTTGACTCTCTATTTTCTTTCATTGGTTTTGAAATTTGATCTGGTGAGTCCTCTCTTGTCCTGCCAGTTCTTTCTATGTGCATAATACATTTTGACCATCATGTACCCCTTTCGACCTCATATATTAGGGGCATCACATTGTAGCATCATTTCTCACCTTCATATGATTCATGATTGCTTTGATGGTTTAGCGCAATTTCTCTACGATTTGGACAAATTCACTTAAGCAGTGTAAAAATCTCCATCTTAACGACTATGCAGGTACTTTTCGCGTGTATCATGGTGGTACACTCGCGTATGTATTAAAATTATGAAAAAATATATAATTATTCCTATTTAGGTGGGTTGATGGTTACTCGTTGGGTCAACACCCGACGCGGTAATATGTTCAAGCCTTGAAACTACTTGGAGGAGTATAAAAACCCCTCATGTGTGTAGCCTAAGGGAGAAGAAGGTATGCAATGTATATACATTGGTATTCCTATCAAGTCGATTCCCGTGCCTCTTACTTTCCCGATTCATTACGAAACACACTTGTTTTCCTTGAATGCCCTCATCTCCCTATATGTCATCTGGTATGCACCCGGTTGGAAGGAGTGCGCGGCGCGGGCGGGGCCAGGATCCCGGAGACAATAGTCTGCTTAAGATACGTGGAAGGATTCGGAGTGATCCACCCTCGTTACTTTTGTACATGCTATTTATAATACGGAAAGTACCATCTTGTTCCCGAAATATACGTGTTAGTGTCTGCTTACATATATGTGAAAATTGTTATTTAGCATTCATTATGATTTATACGATGTTTTATATAATTTCACTAACATTTAGAGTAGATATATCTTTGTACAACCCGGTCCTTTGTGCTTGTTTCTTCTTGTCTTTCAGGTTAAGAAGGAAGGGCGGTTCTTGGGGGTTTGGACCTGGGATGCTTCAACGGTAGGACTACGGAGTAACTTCCTCATTATACTCTATTTAGTTTTAAGACATGCATGGTTGTGTGAGTCCTTCTTAAGTAGCATGCACAGCACACGTGGAGGTTGCCTTGAAGACCTCTAGGGTGATTTTCCCAGAAAATAGCTCTATATGCCGCAATCCAAAGTCTATATCTAATTTGAGACTATGGTTTCTGACTTTATCTTTCAAAAGTGCAGCAGGTTGAATCCTAAAGGAATCTAGGACCAGGGTAAAGAAGAATAAATCCTACATCTCTTTGAAGCTAATCTCTCGACCAAGTTGAAAGAAAACAGAAGCACTTATAGTGACACCATGATTGTGTGACTATACATGACATTCGATACAATATTCTTTGTGATTTATGGAAAGAAGATGAAAAGAATATCAATGAGTTTGAAACCTCTGCCATCTATTATAACTCACTCTTGCTTAAGGTTGAAAGGTCAAGTTGCAGTAATCATCTTTACAAAAGGATAAATATTTTATGGGAAAATGAAGGTAGAAAATGAAATAGAACGGTGGAAAAGTCACCCAGTATATATGTGACATGTGATCGAAGTATCAAGATCATGGGACAATAAATTTGTTGAAGCATCTAATCTCAAAATATTGGGAATTGTTTACAATAGAAAAAAACAAGAAGAATTCACGATAGATCTAAACCTATGACTTCTTTTGGCATGCGAATATTTTAGCATTATAATTATCTTAATTTTTGTGACACTACGACATACAAGTTTTGAAATCTTTGTGGCATTATGCCTATGTGGTAGTTGAGTTCTATGACATATCTCTCTCTTTATATGATTCTTTGTGGACTGATTCATTGTGCTAAAATGAATGAAAAGGTACATAATGATGCAAATTTTGAGAGACACCTTTTCAATAACAGAAGTAGCCTTGTCAAGTAAAACCCTATTGTTGAAGATACATGAAGAACGAAGTATTGTCTGAGGTTTGAATAATCCTCTTTCTCCAAGTTCTATAATGTCATTGTACTCAATGCATAACCATCTCGATAGTTCTAGACCAAGAAATAGAACTAGTTCTAGTTCTGCGAGTTTGTTTTTACTCTTTACATTATGAATCCCGGTCATGACACTAGTCACGAGGGTTGAAAACAATGTTATCAAGGAACCAGGCTGCGCTTAAAATAAATTATTAGCTCAAGCAGTGGCGTACATCATTATAGTATCATTACAAAACTTGAAGAACTTGAGCTAAAGCCAAATGATGTATCATGAGGGATTAGGAAGTTCCAAACAAAACCGGACTGAATCAACGTAGCTAGTAGAAACAGATATGAGACGCCATATTAAAACAAAGAAAACAATATATAGTTCCAGGAGACGTGTTAAGTAATCCAACATCACCACCAGAAGAGAAAGTCACAAAAGCACTTGACAAAAAAAAAAAAAGTTGTACGAGTGCTTCCCAAAACGGAAAACAATATGTGAGGTTAATAGCCCTTAAAAGATAGACCACACAATGGGAAAAATGAGCGACACATTTCTTCCCTTGCCCATCCGACTGTAAGCTGATAGTGCAATCTGACTTCTGTTGAAGCTTCTCTTCGACAAAAGAAAATTGTCAACAACATTATTTATTTCTACGTAAACATGTCAAAGGTGATTTCCATAAATGAGTTCTTCAACAATTCAATCCTCTCCATAGTTCCCAATACTTTTATACTCTATACAATGTCTTTCTTTGGGTGTTTCAATTTATTTTCAATGTAAAATGTGTATTTAGTATTTACTATGCTAAAACTAAACGATTTGTGTTCCCATTATATTCATGCAGAAAGCACTTTCGAGTGACATGCGAACACACAATTTTCCAAACCTGATAAATAAAAGTTTCATTTTGAGTTAACATACTTGAATTTTTACCAATAACATCCTTTAAAAGCATATATTCTCATGAAAATTCTCTCTATTTGAACGATTATGGAATATATAAGAAAAACAAAAGTGCTCGTGTATGCAACACATTTGAAAGACACGATCCGTCTAAATAACAGTCATAATTAAATAAAATCCCATTAATAAATACGGCCATGAATGAAAAAACTCAACAGATTTAGTTTGTATTAAAGACCCATTACATTGACAAACTGGTGAGGCCATATAATCTATGAAATTTAACGTTAATTACAAACAATACAATGAGAAGGGTTATTAGTTTTTAGAAGGGTTATCAGTTTTTTGCTCATAGGGTTTATGATTGTGAGAAAGGGTTGATGAGTTCGGAGATTAAATGACAAAATAACCAAGTAGACATGTCGACAAACCAAAACATATAGAAACCAAATAGCCATTGGAAGACAATAAAAATTCTCATAGCTAATAAATGCCATAGGGCATTGCATTATCATTGGATAAACCTGGCTTAACTTACATCTTCCTGACATAGCGTCTTTGCCGCATCCTTCCTCCGACACCATAATAGTATGGGCGCATCCTTCTCAAAACCTGACATGATGTGTACTCCTCCCTCTTCACTGGACAAACCATTGTAGGAAGGAAATGAGCAGGGAAATTAAAACTTTTGATGTTAAGAAAATTATAGAACATTTGATAGTCATGCCCAATCATTTAGAAATTTTTAAACAATTTTGCAGAAATAGAAATAAATATATTTTGAAATATAATTCAAAGTAAATAACAAAATGTGTGAGACTTTTCTTAGAGTTCTTAATGAGGTTTAGGTAAATAAATATTAGTTTAATTATTTATGAGTTAGATCTAAGACATTTATTTAATTATTAATTATATAATTGTTGAATTACTATTCATAAACTAGGATTTTGGTTGATTTTTTAATCTAATTATGTGATATTAAAGATGAATTATAGTAGCTTAAAAATAAGTTTTATGTGGTTAAAGGAAGTAGTAATGTTATGGTATGAATGATTATTACTGATGAAATTTTGGTTTAATAGGGATAATAAATACTATGGACATTTTCCATGATTTTTTAGGAAGACGAAGTCAATATAGGAAAAGTGATACCAAAAGAGCTCCCATGATTTGAAGTGCATATCTATTGGTTTATAAACATTAGAGGTGGAAAAATATCCCTAATCTCTAGAGAGCTAAGTTTGTTCCAACTTAGCTATATCTTAAACAACAAATTATTGTTGACGTCAAGGATATGATAGAAATTTGGTGGGTTGTAGGGTAGTCTTGTCATGAAATAAATGTAATGTAGTTACTAGGTAGGTGAGAGAACCATTTTGGTGGAACTTGGCCATAAATGGGACATCTATCTATGCATATTTTTAAGAACAAATACACCTGGTGGATTATCATTGTACGTGAAATCACTTTAGGATCTAGGCTATTGTGCCACAGTAACTAAAGGGATATTAGTGAAACCCACAAAAGTATTATCGGTGCTTCTATAAATAGATGTTCTTGTGTCTCATTGGTTAGTTGTATGGAAAATGACAATAAAGTAAGAGAAGTTATAGGTGCTTTTTATGAAATAGGTGTTCTTGTGCTCTCATTGGTTGATGTAGGCAAATGACAATAAAGTAAGAGAAGGATTTGACCTAACGAGCCAATTGGGAAGATGAATATTCACACAAAACCAAGCGTGGTGCTGCAACACTTTCTAGGCTAAGGGATTTTGAAGGGTTCCCCACCATTGACGGAAGAAGAATGGTCATTCTAGATGCTCTGAAAGTATTGAGGCTTCAGCTTGGTCACAAGTATTGTCTCTGGAAGGCTTTCAAAGAGATTGGTTCGCATCACTATGACACTATTACGGAATTAGAAAGGGAAAGAGAAGGCAAAGGCTCGGGTATCGTATGAGAGAAGGAAAAAACGGTGGAAAAATTGAGATCAAAAACGGTGGAGTTAGTCGGCAGCTTACCCGGAAGATGGATAAGATAAAACTTTGACACTGTTGGTCAATTTCCTTGACTCTTTATTGGTTATTCGAAAGAATGAATACACCAGCTGATAATATCAAAGGTAACCAGCCCCTAGAAAATCAAGGGGTTAAGGGTTTAGGGGTTAGATGTTTGGGGTTTAGCGGGTTAAATGGGTGGGTTTTAGAGGTTGGGGTTAGTGGATTTAGTAGTTAAGGACATGATTTTTAGGGGTTAGAAATTCGTTACGGGTTAATGAGGCTAGGGTTTGAAGTTAAATAGGTTAGGGTTTAGAAGGTTTAGAGGGTTAGTGGATTTAGTAGTTAAAGGTTTTAGGGAGTTAGGGGTCGTTACGGGTAATGGGGCTAGGGTTTAGGGGTTAAATAGGTTAAGTTTTGAGTTTAGAGTTAAATATTAGGTTAGGGTTTTAGGGGTTTAGAAGTTAAATGGGTTGGGGTTGGGGAATAGTGTTTAAGGAGTTGATTGAGGTTAAGGTTTAAGGTTTAGAGGGTTAAATATGAGTTTGGGGTTTGAGTGTTTAGAGGTTGGGGTTAAGGATGCTTCATTAGGGTTTAGGGTTAATGGGTTAAACATGTGAGTTTGAGAACTTGGGATTTAGTAGTTAAGGATTTTAGCCTAGGGTTAGGGGTTAAGGGTTAAAAGTTTAGAATTTTAGGGTTTAGGGATTTAAATAGGTTATAGGGTTTAGGGTTTAGGGGGTTAGAGTTTAGTAGTTAAGTTTTAGAGGTTAAGAGGTTAGTGAGGTTAAATAGGTTAGGGTTTGGGGGTTAAATAGGTTAGGGGTTAAATAGGATTTTAGGGTTAAGGGTTTAGAGGTTTTAGGGTTTAGAGTTAAATAGATTTAGAGTTTGAGGTTAATAGTTAGAAGTTTTAGAAAAGTTTGTAGTTTGGGGTTAAATGGGTTAGGGGTTTGGAATTAGGTTTTAATGGGTTAGGGGTTATGGGTTTAGGGTTTGGGGTTAAATAGGTTCGGGGTTTAAGGGGTTAGGGGATTTAACAATTGAGTTTATAGATTTAGAAAGTTGTAGGCTAATGGGGTTAGGTTTTAGGGGGTTAGATAGGTTAGGGGTCGGTCAGGCGCCCTCGAACAAATGGCCCGAACCAAGCCACGCCGGTCGAAGGCGACCTGTGCGGCGCGGCGGCGTGCCAATCGGCGATGCCTGAGGAAAAAATGGCGGGCGTGACGTTTATCCTTTCGGCTTGGTCAAAGCTTTCAACAAAGCGTCTTGACGCCCTTGAGCAAAAATAGCCCAACGACGTTTCGCCCGGTCAGGAACAACCTCTGTGTGACAGTGCGCCTTGAACAAGAATACCACAAGGGAGCAAATAGGCGAACCGCGAATAGCCACAAAACACCCGGCCCGGTCTAACAACAAAAGCGTCTGATTGCCTCGGCAAAATAGCCCAACAGGAAACGGCGGTCAGGCGACCTCTGCAACCTGCAGGCGAGCGATGCCACGAGAGAAAGCGACAAGCAGACATATGACGATGCTGGGAGCACCAGTCCGGTCACCAACAACAAAACTAATACGGTAGCCCTTGAACAAATAGTCGAATATGCCTGGTGACGACCTCGCAGCGCACCGACCAGTGCGATACCCGCGAGGAGAAAAGCGAGCAGGTTTGCCGGCGTGCCGCAGGCCTGGTGGTCACAACAACAAAAGCGTCTGGCGCCTAAAACAACGGTAACGCGCTGGAGTGGGTGACACCATGCAGCGTGACTTTACCAGCACAGCAAGATGAATATGCCACAAAGCAATGGGCATGATGTGCACAAACACCAGCGGTCAGCAAATAAAGCGTCTGGCGCCCCTGAACAAAATAGCTGGTCGACAACGCCGGGTCGGCGACCTCACATAGCGCTTCGTCGAGCGATGCAAAAACTGACGAATAGGTCGCAAGCATTACTGCAACCGCCAGGTGGTCAAAGTGGCAAATTATATGGGTGCCCACCGAGCAGAAATGGCGAGCCAGCCGAATCGCCCATTCCAGGCGACCTCACACTACGGCGACATGCAGCGCCCGACGAGCGATGCCATAAGGAAAAATGATAGACGCGAGCGATGCCTGAGAGCACGGCGATCACAACAACAAAATTAATCACGAGCGCCCCTCGACGAAATGGCAACCAGTAGCGCTGGTCAGCGGCCTCACCACCTTCGCGGCAAAGCGCTGGCGCTCGGTAAACGATATCCGCGAGGAGAAAAGCGGAAAAGCGAGCCGCTGAAAATTTTGCAGATCCCAGTGGTCAAAACCCGGCGATGCAGGCGTCCTCGACGAAGTAAACAAACCCACGAGCGTGCCGATTAAGGCCGACCTCTGGCAACGGCGAACGATGCCGCAGGAATGAAGCGGAAATGGGTCACTGAATGTACTGGAGCGCGAAGGCTGATCCTGTACTCGCCCGTCTGGAAACCCTGGAGATGAAGCGACCCGACCCGACAGCGCTACGGTCGGAGTGACCTCTACGGTGCACTCGTAGAACTGATTTGACAAGGAGAAAGCGACAAGCCAGACGCCCGGCGTGCTGGAGCACCGATTGGTCACAACAGCAAAGCTGATATGGGCGACCTGCTTGAAACAACGGCTGGTAGCGCTGATGGAAGCGACCCTCGCCGCGAAGCGACCGATCTTACAGACGAGCGTTAATACTGCAAGAGACAAACGGAAATGGCCATACGACGTCTGAAAGGCACACGAGAGGCGGTCACAACTGTAAAATTGATACGGGTACCTTGAACAAATGTTTGAACGAACCGCTTGAGAACAACATTCTGGAAGTGAAATAGGTAACCTAACCTCAAAGCGAGAACTCTGGCAAAAGTCTCCAAAAAACATGAAAAAACACCCCAAAAACAAGTGTCTTCCATACTTTGGTTTTTTAAAGACAATTTCAACATTTTATAAAATTATGCTAAAAACAAAATTGTTTGTTGAAAAAGATTGAAAAAACACCCATAAATAAACCGGTTGATCTTGGAATAACAAAAAAATTGTGTCATAATTTTGGCCGCTTACATAACAATGGAATTAAAGACAACATATTAGGACATTTTTAAGAATACGTAAATTTCTAACTTTTTTGATAGATAATGTTAAAAGATAAACAAATACGTAATAGAGGCTTATCATTTCAATCAATTTTCATCAATGTTGTTAAGCATAAAATATCTTGACTCTAAACAACCCCAAATTGTAATTATTGTCCTTTAACATTAAAATAAATTTGGTAAGTAGCATAAAAACCTTAATGACAAGTTGTAAATATAAAGTTTTCAGTAAGTTTTCAACATACTTGAACAATGAAATTATGGAGAAATTATAAGACTTAAACAATTTAAAAAAAATGGTATGATAAATGAAAAAATTATCATTGAGCAGAAACAAATAGAGTAATTTTAATTTTAAAGGATAAAAACTTATCTTTTTTCAAATCTTAGCATAAGACAAATTTAAATCTAATTTCAACCAAAACCTAAAAATCAAGCATCAAAACAAAAGTGTTCCTTTCAATAGCGCTATAATTATTAAAAATTTTAAAAGTATCTTATACCAAATGGTAACAATACATAATATCATGGTAATATCAACACATAATCTAAAAATTCAACATTAGTTTCTATTTTCTATTTACTTATAATTAAAATATCAACAATTGTACATTGAATATAACATCAGTATCTTTGTAATTCATTGTTGCATTGTTGATATTCTAAAAGATAATTCTTCATAATTAAAACATATAATCCAAACATGAAAATGTCTCATAACTGCATGAAAAATGAGATGGAAGTCAAAATTTTTATTTCAAGTTACCATACAAACGCCGATTACATAAAGTGTCTTAGATAGTTATTCAAATCAACCATGGGATACGGCACACCATCATAACCTACATCTTGAGATGAATACTTCGATCTGAATTAAGATGATCCATATTCTTCTCTTTCATCAACTAGTCTCCATGCGAGTCAACATACGCGCCCCACCATTTAGGAAGTTCAAAAGTCTTGTAGATCGTCTACATTCTGTGAGTCCATCTCAGCAGTTATTGATACGGTAGCAATTTCTTGAAATGTTGTCTACAACGAAGAGTTGTCTCTTTGTCAAATTGAAGTCATACACAAGTATGTCAACATCCTCAATTTAAGACATCTGTCGTTGACGGTTATATTTGTGCCCTTTCTTTTTCTCTTTCCGTAATTCTTTTTTCCACTACCATCTCACGGCTTGTAAACACCATTGGTGGGTACTTGTGGCATACCAATGTACATCAGCGGCCTCTAATCTTCATTTTCATTAATGACCTTTATAACCTTGGAAATCCGAATAGATAGCCAAGTGGATCTTCATCTGCTAACTGCCCCGCTATCATGCAACCCTCATAAGATCTTACAGAACGCAAGGTCTTCGCAGCTTCACGCGTTATTGCAATGATCTTCTGAAACCAATATAGATTTCTCTTTCCTCTACCTTGGGGAATTAATAATAACGAAGTACATTGTTGTTCAACTTATTCTGTGTTTTCTAGTGTTCATTTCTTCCAAACCATATTTTGGTAAAAAAAGGAGTCTTCAATATCCTCATTTATTGATCTTGAAATCATATCACTTTGATTCTCCGAAAAAGACTCCCACCAAGCCGGATAGCCTTTCAGTACTCATGTGTATCTCTAATACATCTTCAATTTCCTCTGAACATTAGAATAATTTATGTCTCTCTTATACGCCTTCATGCATTGAGTTGACAAGTATTTGTAATAACAATATCTTTGATGAAAATATTGGACGCTGAGATGAACTTCAAAGTAAACGCTGATGATGGTCCCCATTCTTCAGCAGTTGAATACTTCTTGCCCCATATAAAGTGTTATCCATCAATTTTTTTAGTCTGAAATTGATGTTGGAAGCTAATGTCGTTAAGTTGTTCAATGCATTTCTCCTCACAACCCACAATCCAAAAATAAACCTTAGCATGTCAATGGTTTCTTCCTTTTTGAAAAGCAGGGCTTTTGGAATGTACGATTTCTTAACCACATTCAATTAATGATCGCGAGGCTCCCAACCTTTCCTCCTCAAATATTCTTGAAAAATGGTAAGACATTTGATCAATATGATCATGAGTATGCCCAACAAGAAAGGAAACCAACCTTTTATCTTTTTAAAAATCCCCAATTCAACGAGCATGTTTAGATACCCAAAAGAACTTGATTTTGTTCTCACGACTTGTGTTGTCTAATTGTAAATACAAAAATTCAAGAAAGAATCCCAGGACCAATGAGAGTAACCATAATGGATTATAGTTATGGTCGATTTGCATCATTGTGAATATTTGGAGTTGTGAGAAAAACTCTTGAAACATCTTCTCATTAAATACCATGCAACCAACCAAGTGAAGGCGGAATGAAATTTTAGTCCTGTAATTTTTTTGGCGTGCGGACAAAATGTGGAAGAGAAATGTTTTCTTTTGAGTCCGCCTGCATCAATTATCAATCCCAGGATATTTGTTGGATGATCACTGCCACTTCTTTCGATGTTTATACAACTTTTTTGCTACTTGTTTCTTTGATTGCGATGAATGACGAGTTCTTTGACAACGGAATACGGCCACATAAAATAAAAGAAACATATGAATAAATATATTTTCATAGTTATTAAGTATCAGGGCCCCAAGCATAATGTTTTGAACACATACCTCTTTGCCTTTATGACATTTATCTCTTTTGCTTTAAAGAGAAGCACATGTGCTTCTTAATCCCCATCCTTGTCTTCTTAGGAATACGAACATTATTGGTCAGTTTCCATATCCTTGGCAAATAAGAATATGTAATAAAATTACCAATTCCTTCAACATTACATAATATTTGTATAACATGAATATTTCTTGTCTTGAGAAATTATCTGGAATATGCATTGTGTATTTATTTGGCATACACTCTCCATGATTTGAAAATAAGTCTTTCATCTATGTCTTAGTAGTATTTGCAAATGGCCCCACCTAGTTTATAACGTGCTTTGAATAATATGTAGGATCCTTTCCAATCTATCCTGGATTCTTGACAAACGTGATTTACCAATTGAATGAAACATTTTGAACGCCTTTCTACAAACGATATATTCCCAATATGATAATCATAGCTTTGCTAGTGCAGTTACATGCAACCTACTAAATATAATTTTTGCATGCTTTTATTCATTGAAATATATGTTTTCCTTTTCTCCAAAACAAAGTTGAAATCCATATTTTTCAAACAATCCCATGGAAACCAACATTCACTTTGAGAAATCAAATGAACGGCATAAGTTCTTTTTGTGAGATATTTTGTCCCTCGCCCTTGTATATTTGGAATGCTTTGGATTGATGTGAAAAGGTCTACTCCTACTCCTAGTTGCAATATTTGCTACCAACGGCTTCCATCATTCTATCATCCTTTGTAAGTAGTTCATCACCATTAGGAAGATATTATCCCACATATCATCATCCTCAACATAGTTGAAAATTCATCAACAACATTGCACGAAAATTTTCTTTACCATTATTAGTTGAAGAAAACATTTCACAAGAATCATCTGACACTTTTGTAACTTCTCAAAGAAATTCTTACCATCTTGACCCCATGCTTTCAAATTCTTCTGAGAGGATTCAATTCTTCATCATAGTGTCTTGAAATAGTCACTTTGGAAAAATGCAAGTAACCAGTCTATCCTCTAAAATTATCATTTGCAAGAAGCTCTTCATCTCCCCTTCCTTAGTGGTGCTCTCATAGTCCTTGGGATTAGGCATAAGTGGAAGCTTTGAATTTGTATTCATTATAATTTCTTCATCCTTCCCTCCCCTTCCTCACTAAAAGCTCTCGTAATCCTCGGGATTAGAATAATTATTTATGTGAATCTATATTTATTGGAAATTCTTCATCCCCCTTCATCGGTGGTTAAATTATAATCGTTATGATTAGGATGAAGTGAAAATTTTAGCTTTAAAATTCATCTCCATAACTTCATTAGTGGATGTGGCATAATCCTTGGGATTAGGACAGAAGTGGATATTTTGGCCGTTGCAAATTCTTCATTCCCCTCTCTTCCTCGGTGGGTGTTGATAGCAATCCTTGGGATTAGGACGAAGTGCATGTTTGACTACTTCATTCCCCTCTTCATTTGGTCTTGACATAATCCTTAGGATTAAGACGAAGTGGAGAATTTGACCCTGCGGAATTTTTGTCCCCACTCTTCATCGGTGGTGCTTGCATAATCCTTGGGATTGGAATGAGGTGGATATTTTGGTATTTATTAAATTTTTCATTTCCCTCTTCATCGGTGGTCTTTGGCATAATCATAGGATTGGGACGAAGTGGATGTTTTGACTACGAAGTATTATCATTCCTCTTCATCGGTGGTGCTCGCATAGTCTAACTACGATTAGAGACGAATTTGATATTTTTGACTGCGGAAATTTTACATCCCCCTTTTCATCGATTGGTGTTGGCATACTCCTCGGATTAGGATAGAGTGGATGCTTTTGACTCTGGAATTCTTCATTCCCCCTCTTCATTTACCTTGTTCTCGCATAGTCAACAGTTGGTAAAGTGGATATTCTTCATCTCCCTCTTCATCAATGGTGTCCTCATAATCCTTGGGATTAGGACGAAGTGAAACTTTTGACTCTGGAAATTCTTCATCCCTTCATCACTGTTGCTTTCATAATCCTTAGGATTAAGAGTAAGTGGTATAACAGGCGCTCGATCTACAGAAATTTCATTTTGCTGCACCTCATCAATTTTGTTCTCATCATCTTTAGGATAACGACCAAGTCGATTTTTTGACTCTCTATTCATGGTGAACGAACTCTCGTTATATTCATCACTCTGAATAGAGTTGTTGCGTGACGAAGATGTCAGAAAAAACCATGGCTTTCAACAAGAATAGGTTGAATGATACAAATTCCTCTCCCACTTACAATATATAGCTTAAAGACTGAAAATTTCCCTCCAAATTTTCCCTCCAAAAAAATTTGCGAAAAAATTTCCCTCCAAAAAATTTCGCGAAAAACTTTCCCTCCAAAATTTTCATTTCATATATTTGGTACAAATATTAATCAAAAAATGTATTTAACATTTTTTTTAATAAACTGTGTATGTTGAAATATTTTACCAATATTTATATTCAAAATATCCACAAAATATTTCTATCTTTGATGCCTTCCAAACTAAAATAATGTTTTTATTTGAATGATTTAACATTGACTAGATGTAAGTATTAACTATAATATTACTATAATACCTACATGCAAATATTAACTATTTTAACTATAATGACTACATGTAAATATTTTAAATTTTAAATTTTAAACTTACGTTATATTCATTTAAAATATATTTCAAAATTTATTAATAAACTTCAAATATTTCACCATACTTTCTATTCAAAATATCCACAAAATATTCCTTTCATGCATGTCTTTGAAACTAAAATAATTTTCTTATTTGAATGGTTTAAGATTGACTACATGTAAATATTTACAAAAATAACAACATGTAAATATTAACTATTTAAACTATAATTAACTACATGTGCATATTTTAGATTTTAAAATTTAATCCCATGATTTTAAACATTGATTACATGTAAATATTAACTATGATAACTAAATGCAAATATTAACTATTTTATCTATAATATTAAATATAATTAACTACATGTAAGTATTTCATATTTTAATTTTTAATCTGAGATTATATTTGAATTATTCAACATTCAGTACATGTAAATATTAATTATGATAACTACATGCAAATAATAAGTATTTTAACTAATCCTGGGTAGTTAGAAGCGCTTATGGAGAGCAGAAGAGCTAGGTTTTGCAGGTTTTGCAGGTTTGGGCCTTATGGCCGCGCGGCGGCGGATCCTCCTGGGTGCGCACTTGAAGGGTTTGGTACTCCCGTTTCCATGGCTCTTGACTCCATGAGTGGGCAGCCTCCGAACTTTGGACATGCACTGGATTGTTGCGGAGCTTGGGAACTGGATTTTACGGCGCCCTCCTCCAGAGACCCCCAACCTTCCATCGCTCGCTATGGGCATGAATCTTGGCCTGTTCTAGTTTCCTCGCACCCGCATCTGGTAACTTTTGATTTTTTTTTCGCTATTTCAGCACCAAACGCTTGTTTGATGCCCCTGGACTGCAGGATTACTGCGAGGGCCAAAAGCCCCTGCGGGCTTGTGGCCATATTGGTTGTCGTCACTCCGAGTAATCATTCATTGAATACTAGTTGTGGGTTAGTGGGCGACAAGGGGCCGAGCACCCTGCCTCTCTGCATGCGATTCCCTCTACTTCCAGCTTACTTTTGGGGCTCTGGCACTGAGAGCCGTCATGGTGGTAGAGATAAGAGTGGTAATAGTGCCGGAAGATTGGAAAAATTGGTTCCTCGCCCAGCTAAGAAGCCAGCCACAGCATACCCTACTCCGAA
Organism: Pinus albicaulis; assembly: GCA_034641835.2. Taxonomy (NCBI): domain Eukaryota; kingdom Viridiplantae; phylum Streptophyta; class Pinopsida; order Pinales; family Pinaceae; genus Pinus; species Pinus albicaulis. The sequence goes on from JAXQQM020073514.1 coordinate 95,470, forward strand.
GGCTCTCGTGCCGCTTTGGACCTCGAAGGTCCTCAGTCCTACATCATCTGCTCCGCTCAGGTCCTGCTCTGCAGATCTGACTTGGCAGATGCAACTTGCAGGAAAAAAAATACGGCAGCTACAGCATCTTAAAAATTGCAGAGATTGTGTTTTCAGGCAGGAGAAGATCGACTGGCTTTTCAATCACCCTGCTTCCCAGTCCTCTGTCTCAGTTCTGTTTCTGCCCAGCAATGACAGTTTCTTTTTGATGGGGAAAGTTCCTCCCCATCAAAGCCATGGCAGACATGCTCTTGGTAGCACAAGCAATCCTGACACTGTGTCAAGGAACCTCTTTGAATCTTTTCAGATCCAAATCTCTCAACCAACAGGCAAAACCATCCTGCAATGGGTCTGTTCCACAGATTTGGTGCTGGATCTCAAGCTGGTTCTTGAACAACGGATTGGAATCCCTTCTGGCCTTCAGAGACTTCTCTTTCAAGGGAAACAACTTGAAGATCTTCTACCCATCTCTTCTTACAGCATTAACAGGAACAACTCTTTGGTGTTAACCCTACGTTTGAGAGGGGTGCAGCGGGACAGTCGTCCTCCGCTCCTCCCTTCTCTTACAAAGATGCAGTACATTCCGAGATCCCCAAACCCTCGGAAGCCCTTAAATCCAAGCCTTTTTTGGTTAACAAAACTGAGGAAGTTCCCTCTGTTGAAATTTCCCATGCAGATCCTGTAAATCAACTTCAAGAATATGCAGAAAGAGCCATCATTTGCAGATTCAACGGACTGTGGCCGCGATCTCAGGACCTTTATGATTTGGTTCATGCAAACTGGACACATCATTGTAAGGTCAGTTTCTGTTCAAAAGGATATTTCATTGTTCTTTTTTATGACAGTAAGCATTATGAAAAGGCTTTAGAAGAAGGCCCTTGATTCATGGGAACTGCAGGGCTCTTCTTAATGCCTTGGTTTCCAGATTTTGATCCGGCAACTGCAGTCATCACCAGGACACCTGTATGGATCAGACTTCCAAACCTACCTGTCCACTTATGGCATGCTGCAGTGTACAAAGCTATAGGCAACACCTTGGGCAGTTTCATTACGGGAGATTACAGGAGGGAAAGAGTAGGTCTCTACACATATGCCAGAATATGTGTGGAGGTGGACTTAAGCAAGGGACTTCCAGACCAAATCATTCTCAAAATAAATGACTTAGTCTGGACCCAGACATTGGACTACGAAAATACAGCCTTCCGCTGTCGCCACTGCCACCAAACAGGGCATCTGCAGTCCACCTGCCCTTCTCTACCGGCAAAAAAGAAAAAGGAGAACCTCTCCAAGCACAAATCCAAACGATGGGCTCCTTGCTCTCCACCTCCTGCCGTGGATTCTGAATCCTCTTGCTCTGAAGATGAAGCCAGCGATGCAGATTTGGATCAAGCCCCTCCAGCTGGGGTTCCTTCCAACGATGGACCGGCACACTCCTCCGACATCGCCATCGCCCAGAAACGTGCTCATTTGACCTCCTCCTCTGACTCAGAAAAGGAGGGGCCCCCCTCGGAGAACCCCAGTCTTCAAGTTATTGTTGCTCATTCGCCCCTGGATGGATGGGTCAAAGTTAAAAACAGGAAAGGGAAAAAGCTTCGTGTTGAGACCTCTACCCATTCTGGGTAGAGATTAGTTTTTTAGCTTTCCAGTCTTTGGTTGTAGTACTTTGCTTGTTTCACTCCTCCGGAACCGAGGTTGATAGTCCTATCATTGCCGGTTGCCGATTTTCTGTCTCTCTTGATTGTATCACCATCTTGTATCATATTTTTGCTTAATAGAATTAGTCCAACTTCAGGAAAAAAAAAAAAAAAAAAAAAAAAAAAGAAAGAAAGAAAGAAAAGAAAAGAAAAAGAAAAAGAAAAAGTATTTTAACTATAGTATGAACTATAATAAACTAAATGTAAATATTTTAAATTTGAAATTTTAA
>JAXQQM020066197.1:0-66561 GCA_034641835.2 Pinus albicaulis
ATTATTGTCTACTTAGATGACATATGTTTGGTATGTGTTATATTCTTTCCACGACTAAGTCTGCGCCCATGGTTTTGTGCATGGTTTTGCACATGGTTTTGGGGTACGATGGTTTTCGGCCCCTGGTATTTTGTAGATCCAGTAAAGGGAAGTACGATTATGTTCTAATCCAGGGTTTATGGGTTGGGGTTTATGTATGCTTCGGCATCTATATATATGTGTTGTAACACTAAAAGTAATATAATGAAAAATCAAGCTGGTCGTCCCGATTTGGGATCCAGGGGAAAATATCTGTGTTTATCTGTTTTATGTTTTATGCTCTCGCTATTGTTTATTTTCTGTTATAAGATTCGTGTGTAGATCATTTCTGTTCAGGGTTAAAACCTACATTTGGTATCAGAGCTATTTCAGCTTCAAGGGGAGGCCTTTGCTGCTGAGGTTTTTTTGCTTGGGCCTAAGGTAGACCCTGTTCAGTGGGAGATCTACGGGATCGATTCTTGTGGTGAAAGAAGATGGCGAGCGGCAGAAAGATAGAGATCGAGAAATTTAATGGTCAGAATTTTGAGTTGTGGAAGCTCAAGATGGAGGATCTATTGGTGGATAAAGATCAGTGGATCGCGGTAGATCTAGGTACTAAACCAATGACAATGTCAGATGAAGACTGGAAGAAACTGGATCGGAAGGCTAAGAGCACAATACGGTTGTGTGTCTCAGATTCAGTATTGTTGAATGTATCTGGGGAAGCTGTGGCAAAGAATTTGTGGGAAAAACTTGGGACTTTGTACCAATCTAAGTCTCTGGTGAATAAGTTATTCCTGTGGAAAAAGTTGTATAACCTAAGGATGAAGGATGGAGACTCGGTGACAGAGCATCTGAATGCCTTCAATACTATGGTAAGTCAGTTGTCATCTGTTGATATTAAAATCTCAGATGAAGATAAGTGCATCAGTTTGTTGTGTTCTCTACCAGACTCGTGGGATAGTATGGTTATTGCAATAGGTAGCAATACAAATACCTTGAATTTTGATGACATTGTCTCAGCCTTGTTGTTGGAGGAAATGAGATGAAGAAATATGGAGGGCCAGAATGGAGATGCCTTATCTGTATGAGGAAGGTCCCAAAACAGAAACAAGAATAAGGTTTCGAGTGGGAGATCCAAATCTAGAGGGATATCTAAATCTCCTGGAAAGTTTGTAAAGGTATGCTGGAAATGCGGAAAGGAAGGGCACTACAAAAAGGACTGCAGATCTAAAGCTCCTGAGAAAGGAAAGGGATTTGATGATGCTTCTTCTGCAGAGGCAAAAAACACCTCATATGAAGGTGGGGATGTGTATTTGGCTTCTTCTTCAAATAGACATGTAGATCATAAGTCATGGTTGATTGACTTGGGTGCATCCTTTCACTTCACTCCCCATAGGGAGTGGTTCTGCAAGTATGAGAAATATGATGGCAACGATGTATTCCTAGGGGATGATAGGAACGCCAGAATCATTGGACATGGAAAGGTCAAGCTGAAGCTACAAGGTGGAAGGATTAGAACACTTCCTGGTGTTCTGCATATTCCTGCATTGGCCGGAAATCTGATTTCTGTAAGCAAGATGGATGATGCAGGTGTAAAAACAGTGTTCGAGAAAGATGCTTGCAAGATGGTTCGGGGAGCACTAGTATTAATACGAGGAGTTCGGACTGGAACTGTGTACAAGCTACAAGGTAGCACTATTATTGATGGGTATAACAGTTCTATGGTTCCTGAAAGTGGAGCGGAAAGCCTAGCTGTCTCTAGAGAAAAGACCATGCTATGGCATCAAAGGCTTGGACATATTGGAGAGAAGGGCCTTTAGATACTGCATAGAAATGGTATGGTAGAAGGTATGACTAATTTCTCTCTGGATTTCGATTTCTATGAACATTGTGTATATGGAAAGCAGAATCGGGTGAGTTTTCCTTCTGGTGCTAAGAGGGCGAACAAGATATTATAACTTGTGCACAGTGATGTGTTTGGACTTGTGTCAGTTCCATCACTGGGAAAGTCTGTGTACTATGTTTCATTCATAGATGACTTCTCAAGGAATACATGGATATATTTCTTGAGGAAGAAATCTGAAGTCTTTGACAAATTTAAAGAATTTAAGGCCCTGGTGGAAAACCAGACAGAGAAGAAGATAAAGGCATTGAGGACAGATAATGGTGGGGAGTTCTGCAAGAAGGAATTTGAAGAGTTCTGTAAGAAGTGTGGTATAGCACGGCAGAAGACTACTCCATACACACCTTAGCAAAATGGAGTTGCAGAAAGAATGAACAGAACACTGATGGAAAAGGAAAGAAGCATGCTCAGTGGTACCGGGTTAGGACAAGAATTCTGGGCAGAGGCAGTGGAGACTGCATGCTATCTGGTTAACAGATCACCTTCATCAATGTTGGAGGATAAGACTCCACATGAGGTATGGACTGGTAAGAAACCCTCTCTTTCACATCTAAGGGTATTTGGATGTGATGCATATATACATGTTCCAAAGCGGAAAAGGACCAAGTTGGATAATAAATCTGAAAGGTGCATCTTTATTGGGTATAAGGATGGTTTAAAGGGTTACAAGCTTTGGAACCTAGAAACAAGGAAGGTTGTGTACATCCGAGATGTGGTGTTTAGAGAAGTGAAAGATTTTGTTAAACATGAAGTCCTACCAAAGGAACCTGAGAAGATAGAGTTTGAGCTAAAGGAGGATGAATCATACTCTACAACAGAAGAAGACTCAGAAGATGAAGAGCCACAAACTCCAACTATTAGAATATCAGTTCGGGAAAGAAGGCAACCAGAAAGGTATAGTCCATCTACTTTCTGTTCAAATTTTGCCTTAACTATAACTGATGATGATCTCAGAACTGTCAGGGAGGTAGTAGATTCAGAGGATGGAAAGCTCTAGAAGGAGGCCATGGTTGATGAAATGGCATCCTTGCACAAAAATGAGGCATGAGATATGGTGGAGTTGTCGGCTGGAAGGAAGCCCATCGGGAGCAAATGGGTGTTTAAAAAGAAGATGAATGTAGAAGTCAAGGTGGAGAAATACAAAGCTCGGTTGGTAGCAAAAGGTTATTCCCAGGTGCTGGGAATTGATTTTGGTGATATTTTTTCTCCTGTTACCAAAGTTACTTCAATTAGACTACTTTTATCTGTTACTACTTCATTTGATTTTGAGATAGAATAGATGGATGTGAAGAAAACATTTCTTCATGGGGATCTAGATGAGGAGATCTACATGAAGCAACATGAAGGCTTTATGGTGAAGGGTAAGAAAGAACTGGTATGCAGGTTGAAGAAGTCTCTGTATGGGTTAAAACAATCACCAAGGATGTGGTATTAGAAATCATTGAAGCTTGACTTGTCGAAGAAAATAGATTAGGAAAGAAAGATACTGGTTCCACATGCTCAAAACAGAACCAAGGAGAAAAATAGGGATGAATAGAAAACTATGTATCCTAGCCCTGATTTTTCTAGTCTTATTTTGTACAAAAATAACATTTGTGTGCAGCTTTTTTTTATGCTACAAACCCATGATAAATGAGATTGTCTAATCTTGATTTTGTAATGTTTTCAATTTCAAGTTTTTAGCTTAGAGAATGAAGTCTGTCACACTGCTTAATCTTGACAGTCAAATAGACTAGGTAGAGAATAAGAAGAGTTCACTAGCATAATTTGAACCCTTGGAAGTGTTAGGGTCCCGTGATTTGGCTGATTGGCAAGCCAAGTGACAGGGTAACATCAAACCAATCTTTGGAGCCCAAGGACCTATTTCTGGACTCAGAGAGGGCTCTCTCTATTTGTATAAGGGATATCTATGTGTTTGCTTCTTGTGTTTCTGATTTTTATGAAGTAGGTTTTTAGTTTTTCTTTTAGGTTTTTGAGGGAGGAACTGATCAAAGATTAAGATAGATAAAAATATTGTCAGATCAACTGGGCTATGGGGTCGAAAAGGTCTAGAAAGCCTCAGATCGTGATACAAGGTATGTTGAAGGGCTGATTTGATCAAGGTAAAATGGATCTTAAGGTAAAATGAGGTGGGATGGACACTAAGTTTGTGAAGAACGAAGGCTTTCAAACATAAATAGTTTAATAGCTGACATAAACATGGTAGGGCTAACCATTAATCATGATGAATGTAACTACAAACTGATAAATGCATAGAAATAAACATTCAAGCAATACATAGAGATATATGACTCTCTAACTTTAGGAAATTGCTATCAGACTTTGGGGAAAGACAATTAAGACAAACAAATAACTCAAATCACTATGAGGAAACACCTAGACATAGTATTTCAAGCTATTGAGCACTTTGAAGTAAGATTGCAGAGTTTTAGGCAAAGGAAAAGATCAGTACAAGACCTCCTTGGTTCAACTAGGACAATCAAACAATCAAAGAAAGGTTTCATAGGTGGAGCTATGACTAGCCATGAGTAAGCAGGGCATACCATGAATCATACTTAACATGCATAAAACCGTAAATGAAACAAGCAAACAATTTCTTCAGTGATCAAAGAGCAATCAAGATTTATTTAATATGACTAAGAAAGAAGAAAACATAGAAGCTATAATGAAACAGGAAATGTGAGGTGCCTCCAAGGGCATGTCTCACATCTATTCTCTACTGTCTTATAGCAAGCAAGAACATGAAATGTGTATGAAAACTAAGAAGCATAACAGAGAGGAACACTATACCATTTTACCAAGTCAATGAATCCAACAACAGTCCTCTTTCATCATCCAAAACATTCAAGAAACTATCTAATACATGAGACAAGTATTTATTCCAAGCTTGTATAACCATATATTGCTCTATATCATCAAGTTCAGCCTTGTTTACAATGAAGTCTCTTGGAATATATAGGCCAAGATGAGGGAAAACCTCCTAGTGCAACTAGCGAGCTTATTGGCCCATCAAAAATATCTGATTTTGTCCTTGAGGCTTTGCAAAGCCCAAGGCACAAAATATCTATAAAAATATCTTAAAAATGCTAAAAAAGGAAATTATATTGACTTTTCCTAATTAACCATGGCCAAAAAAGGCTAAACGCACATTAGGAATAGCCTCTTCAGAAAAGTGCATTTTTCACAAAAATACTTAAGAAATATATCAACAGAAAGTCCCCTGTCTTGTGGGCAGCGTTTGGAGGCCTTCTTGATGTCGAAACTAGGCCCGTGATAGCTCGTTGGAAAGCTCTGAATGTCTAGTTTTCGAAAATGCTTTTTTTTTCTCCAAAATGATCACTGAAAGCCTGTCAAAAACTGACCTGTGTGGAAAAACCCTGAAAATAGACTTTGCTGATATGCGGGGCAGAGTGTTGAAAAAGTGACTGTTTTTCGCCATTTTGGGGGACCAAATCATCTTCAATTGATCTAAAATTCGCTGGGTAGATGCCCCTGAAATTATGGTATCTAATTATACCATTTTCATCCTTTGAGGATGTCTTAAACAGAAACGGAGATGCCCATGATTTTTAGCAAAAAGCCCAAAAATGTCAAAAAACCAAAATTTGTCGAATTTTGCCCAATTTTGGTGAGCATGACCCTCAAGGGTTTTCAGAAGCATGCTGAGAAGCAAAGGCCAAAATTTGGAGCCTTGATGTGTCTTTCTTCATTTTTGGTGCCGGGCACCTCTTTTGAGCCTCTTTGAGCTTTTCTTGTGTGGCTTTCAATTTCTGTCGGGCGAATTGATTAAGCTTCTTATAGTGCCCGGTCATCCTTCTTTGAAGGTCCAAATCTCTATTGGCCTTCTCCAACTTCTTCTCCAAGTGGTCATTCACCCTTTCAAGCCATGCCTCTCTATTGTTTTCTATCTCTTGGGTGAATAAGGTAGTAAGAGGAAAAGATTGGAAAAGGGTAGCCTCTTCCTCTTTTTGTTTCTCCAAATCTTTTCTGAGTCCCATGGTCTTTAGCCTCTTTCTCCTTGGATGATCTTCTTCTTCACTATCATTGAACTCGCCCATCAGTTCTTTCAACTTAATTTGCGCTTTGGAGGCCTCTTTTTTATATTTGATAGCCCATGTCTCATAAACCACCATGTGGACACTCATCTGCTTGTTTTGTGTTTGCAGAAAGTAAATGAGGTTTTTAGACCTCTCTAGATCCGCTTTTAGATCATGAATTTGATCTTCTCTATTTATCAAGAGAGACTCTAAGATTCTGGCCTCATTATCGCTATCATCATTGTTTATCTGAATTATGTCAAAGTCCCTCTCTTTCTCTTGGCTACTTTCTTCCTTCTCCTTTCCCTTACTTTGGGTGGCCTTCTTGGTCTTCCTACTCTTTGGTAATTCCACAATGGATTGCTTGGGAAATTTCCCTTTGCCTCGGAAGGCTCTAGTGACATTTGGAGTTACAGTTCGAGGCACTCTCTTTCTTGATGTTCAGGGCTTTGTCACCTTTGGAGAAGAAAGCATGGCCCCTTGCCTAGGAGAGGTAGCTAGCACATGCTCAATTTGGTCTTTGTCCTTGCTACTCCCCTCATCATCCTTGCCACTGTTTTGACCTTCTTCATGAATGCTTTGACTGTCACTTTGCATGTCTCTTTGAAGGCTGCCCTTTTCACTTTTGTCCCTTCTTTCTTGAGGACTTTTAGGCTCTAGATCTTAAATTTTTTGTGCTTCCTCCTCATCATGTTTTCTGCTGTGAGGGCTACCAATATCTCCTCTTTGTGGCCACTGTGTTCCTCATCAAACTGTTTCATTTCTTCATCACTGCCCTTTTCACTGTTTTGCTCTTCTTCATGGTATTCTTCTTCATCAATGCGCTGCCTTTCCTCACTGTTTTTTTCTTCACTTTTCTCCCTTTGACTTGGATCCTCTTCATTGTTTTGTTCTTTATCACTATGCTACCTTTCCTCACTGTGTTCTTCTTCCTCATTATGCTGCTCTTCCTCACTATGCTGTTCTTCTTCATTATGCTCTTCTTCTTGTTCAATCATGGGAGATTTTAGCTTCTTAGGAATTGGCTTACTAGAAGAAGGAGAAAGATGCTGAGTGGAAGGTGAAGGAGATGCATGGGATGAAAAAACAGTGGCGAAATCGGGATGTGCAATGAAAGTGTCCCAAGGGATTCCCTTCTTCTCAAGTTGATGAAGAATGACAATCTTGATAAGGGAATGATGGAAAAGACAAGCTGGCTGCTGAGATGGAGGTCTCTTTTGAACAGTGGAAGCCATATTTTCAATACTTCTATGGATGAAAAAGGGGAGGTTTAACAATTGGGCTCTTGTGACGTGCATGAGAGACCAGACATGGTAAGCATAGACCCGGGAAAATCTTCCCTCGCATGTGAAATATTTCATGATTATCTTCATGAGGGGAGCATCACTGGTCAATAGATAAGAAAAAGGAAAGATGGATAGGCATGCATCCCGATGCTTTGGCTTCAAAAAGGGCTTGTATTGATCTGAGTCTAGGTACCTCTGTTTAAACCATTTTTCTCCAACATATGGGATTTTGAGAGCTCTGGAAATGGATCTAGGAGAAAACTTGAAATCTAAGCCTGCTAGCTGAAAATATTTCCCTTGCAATATTAAAGCACATAGATGTGTCAAGGGAAGGTAAATTTTCACCTCCTAAACCCTTTTACAAAACTCTAAACATCCAAGTTCATGAAAGTTAAACAGAACTGAAGGATGGGCATTTACTTCTTCAGTTGAAAAAAGGTTCATACCTCTTGTGAGGGCCACTTCTTCTATCTTGCCTGGGAGGCATTTTGCTTTGGATACTCTTTGCTGGTTGAACAAGACAATGTCTACTTCAAATGGTTTCTGAAATAGTCTCTCAACACCACACCTTGTCCTCTTTGCAAGTCATTGTGCTTCTATGATGTTATTAAATAAGTGTTTGTCAAATGAGAAACAAAAACACTTTGATCACTGTGTTTGAGAAAAGATCTTGAAACAGATATGTTTGGGGTCCTTTGTTGAAGAAGGATCTCTTTTGTTTTGGCACAAAAGATCCTACCCTCAAGCACTGCTCTTTTGCTATTTTTACTACCCTTTAAAAGGTAAAAAAAAACATCTTTCAACTGACTTGAAGACCTTCACAACAGACTCTGTCTTTGGAACCTGGGGCTGCACAAACTTTACTATCTCAAAACACAGAAAGGGCCTCTTAAAATGACCAGGCCTTCATCCCTTTTACCATTGTCTAGACGATCATTTAGAAATGTTTTAAGACCTCTGCAACCTCTGTTTATCTGTCTAGAAACTGTGTATAGTTTTAGATTTTTAATAACACAAAAAGAGCTTTCAAATTGGCCTAACAAACCTCCCTTTTTATTCACTGTTTTATCTTTTACTATCCATGAAAAATAGAGACCTTTCTCAATTTTGGCAAACCACCTATCTCTTTTAATTACTGTGTTTGAGCCAAAGACTTAAACAAGGTATGTTTGTGGTTTTTGTTTGAAGAGGAATCTCCCTTTGTTTTGGCACAAACCCCTTTCCCTTCAAACCATGCTCCTTTGTTATCACTGTTTTTGAAAGGAAATTAGGGCTCCTTAAGACTGGTAAAACACCTTCCTCTCTTACTGTATTGATCTTTGGCACCCACAGCAACAAATACTCTTTGATTTTCACCAAAGGCCCAATCTCCTTTACCACTATTTCTTCCTTGGAAAACACAACAACAATACCCCCTTTAAAATTCAAAATTTACCAAGAGGTAATGGAAAATACCTTGAAGAATGTTTATGGGCCTTGGTTGATCGTTGGAGTAGCCTTTAAAAGTGTTTTTGGAAACCGATGGAGGAGCGACACATTTGCAAATGAGAGCGTCGTGCAGATGGAGGCTGTCGAGTGTTTTTCGGGCACCGGTGACCTGAAGATACAGGCGCGCCACACTATAGATTAAAACCTTTGCTCGGGTGCTCATAGGAGCGCCGCGCACACCTATAGGCGTGCCGCGCAGGGTTTTTAGCTCTGCGAACGTGAAAAATGCCCAAAAATTCTTCTTTCTCCCGTGAGCATGGTAAGAGACGTTCGCTTTGGCTTTTGAAATTGCAAATAGGGTCTTTGAAACGGTCTCTCCGCCTTTTTATTTGAAAGAAACTTCACATGTATTTACATCATGTTCTATGCCTTTTTGAAAGGGCTTTTTTGTTTTGTTTTTAACAACATGAATCACTGTTATGGCACTTTATACCAACATTTCCTTTGACTGTGGTGTTAGCTCCTCAAACTGTGATTTTGGCAACATTCTCATAGTTGCATAGAGCCATCTCTCATTTTCAAACTTATTTTGGGCCAACAGTGATCCTAGATATGGATGGGCTATTTGCAAATGAATACACACATCTCTTGTTCCTTTTTCATGACATGTTTTACCATTAGGCTCATTTTAATCCCTTCACAAAGTCATTATGTTTATAGGCGATGTCAATAGAGTCTGATAGATATCAAACAGCTTTTATAAAGATCTTTTCTCTGTTACCACTATTTTTTTAGAGATATTATGCCTAACCTATTAGCCACCTGATGGAAAACCTCCAGTTGTGATGTATCATCTCAACTGTTAGAACTATGTTGCATTAGTGTAATGATATTAATGTCAATTTTCATCTTTGATGGTTCTAATGCAAATGTTTTTATTCAAGCTCTTCAACCATTCCAGCAAACTGCTTGGTTAGGTATCGTGGCACTATGGATTAAAGATGACTTAGATTTTGAGCAGGCGAGCCTTTCATGTTTGTAGATTTGTCAGAGTTTAGCCCTCAGTAACATCCAAGTATAATCTGCTACATTTGGTACAATACTGAAGAAGGGCTGTTGCTTTCTTAAGTGCAAGGTGTAGGGCACACAAGGACTGTATGCCTGGGATGTATCTTAGCTGTACCGCCTCACCTTTTTTTTTTTAAATGGCCTATGTGCAATGTAATTTCAAATGGTAGCCTCTTATTTAAACATCATTGCCTCTGGTCACTCTTCGAAGGAAGCCTTTATAGATAAAGAGAAAAGACTTCCTTTGACACCCTTGTATCACTATTTTGATGATGTCACAAATGGCTTCAAACCATGAACCTTCAGTTGCTTTCTACTGATTTTCAACCTTGTCCTTTAAACAGTGAAATCCTTTAAACACTACTTGAAACACTACTGCTACATCAGTTGTTTCATCCTTTGGAGGAAGTGGTGCAAACAAGTTTTTAGGCCATTTGAAACACTGTTAGTCTTGTGCTCTTTGAATGAAGCTATACCTCTGTTCCTGACCCTCTGCTTTCAAAATGAAGGAGGCCTTTATCATGTTCCTAACCATCTTATTTTAAATGAAGGAGGTTAACATAATATTTCCAAACCATGTTCTCTTTATACTGGAGGAGGTTTACAACAAGTGACCCAACCATCTGCTCATGTTTGGAGGAGGTTTGCCACAGTCATGCCATTTCATCCCTTTTTAAAACTTTGTCATATTTCATTGTAATGCATATCTCTTTCTTGACTGTGTTTGCAGAGGTTTATTGAATTTTCTCTTTGACTAACATTATTATCCCAGGCTCAAGACAACATGAGAAGTAGTTGTCTTCTCATGTTTAGTTTGACAACGTTTTCTGGAATATTTGTTCATCTCTGCTTCTGAAAGAGACACTGAAACACTGTAGATCAAAATTATGTCAGCTTGGCTTTTGAAACATGTATTGTTGAGACATCAAGACCTTTTAGTGGCATGACCTATGGGTGTATCAAGCTTTGTTTTTTGCAGACTAAGCGCCAATTCAGGGTTGGCTAGTATTGAACAAAAGATTTTGGCTCAGGATGCTTTTGCCAAGGGAGGATTTCCTAAAGTGCCACTTCCTAACTTAAGGGAGACCTTTGACAGATTTTGAGTATTCTCTTTGGTATGACTATATCTTAAGATGACATATGACCAGAGGTATGGTGGATGAATTTTTATCAACAGTTGGTTAATGAATGACCTGGGGATGAGGGTAAATGACAGCAGATGACTTTAGCTTATGATAGCTCATGGACAGGATTATATGACTAAAACTAGATAGGACTTGACAACTAGGTTTTTTCTCATCATAGGCTGAATGAAAAAAGGTAGGAGGACAAAAAATGTTTAGGGGTGTTTTCTAGATGAAAGATTTGACAAATTAGAGATCAGCTTCTAGAAAACTTGGCTTTAAAAACTACTCATCATCAACAGGTGAAAAATACTGATGAATGTTGGGCCATGAATAATACCACTTTTTAACACTTAATTCATCCATTTTTACTCTTCTTTATCATATCATTTATTATAATTTATTATATAAATCCATTTTATAATGATTTATGCTCTTATGGATGAATATTATTTCTTCTCATTTATTTTTAATAAATTGATGATTATTATGCATAATTTTATCAATGATGGTTTATTAATATATTTTGTAACATCACTCACCATTTTAGCCTCCAAGATATTTTCCAGATTGCAGATTTGATCTCCAAATCATCATCAAATATTCTAACTCAGAAATTCGTTGGAATAAGAAGTGACAGTTTTGCGGTTGAGATTATGAGCAAATGAAGAAGAATCTGGAAAATCTGGAACATGGGTTTTGTCCAGAACGGGCCCAGTTAACTTTAGTGAAGAACGGTTTGCCCAAATTCAGCATGTATTGAGAGAAACATAGGGTTCTTTGAGCATTCTCAGATTTGTTGTTGCGGTCGTCTTCCAAATCTCAGCTACAAAGCCAAATTCGCCTTGCTCTTGTTGAAAGATGGATGGAAATATATTTTCTTGTTGATGAATTGGTTAGGAGCAAACAAATATTTTTATGAGAGATCATATTTACTATTCAATTTCTCCTGTTTCTGATTATAAAAAGGAGAAGCATGTATTGCCATGGGAGAGACTTTTCTTGTTGTAATTTGCAAAATTGTGCATCAACTCTTGTTAAGAGAGTACGGAATGTTTGTAAACATTATTCATGCCTGATTAATAAAAGAGTTTGTTCTCGTTCCATTTCTCAAACACTGGAGTAAAGCGCAACAACGTTTCACTGGTGATTGAGGGCCCGACCCTGGTGGAATCGTTCTGCTATTTGTATTTCTATCCTTTAATTACTGTTGTGTGATAATCGTGTTTGGTTTCATTACGATTGCAAAGTTAATTAATGTTGAATTGCTTATTGGTATTGCTGTGTTATATTAACGAATCACGTCGCTATTTCTTGATTTAACAAGAATCTCAACACTGTATAATTTATCTTGTTAATACCTTAACAGAGCTTCGCTGTTCTATTTCCATTATGGTTTCATTCCACTTGCTGTTCCATTTGTTTGATATTCATTACAGATTGCTGTTCAATAGGATTGGTTATTCGATTCATTTAATTACAGTTTGCTGTCCATTTACATTGCTGTTCATTTCAGTGGATTAATTGCAAAGAGTTTGGTTTTGAGAGCTGTCCTAGTTTCCTTTCATTAGCAGCTTTTAGTTCAATTTCTATTTCCTTTTAATTTCTTTCAAGCATGACTATCAACTGTAGAGAACATTGGTTATTGCTTCCTCGTTCCCAGATTGTTGGTCTTGTTCCAGTTTGATTTCAATTGCATCAATTTCTAGAGGAATGAGTTATTGCTACTGTATCCTCGATTGATGTTTGCTGAGTGAATAGTTAAGTTTTAGAGCATTTGAATTTATGTTATTGTAATTAGATTTCTCTTCCAAGCATTTGTTTACTTTTTTATTTAGAATACTATACTACATCTCACATAGCATTGCTCTTGGATAAATTTCCGCCTCACACTGAGTACACTCTTGAAATAAAAATTCATTCCGGGATTGATAATTAATGTAGGATAAATATGTGTTAAAAAGACACCTTTTATACCTAAACATTTTGGTGCCGTTGTCGGGGAGAGTATATGCCATTTAAAAGGAGTGATGCACATTTGACCTTTTTTCTGCTTGGGAAGAATTGGGTTTTAAAGACGAAAGGTAAGAACCTACGCACCGAGCAAGGAACATACTTGCTCACTGCCAGCTTCACAACAGAATTGGGTAAATTTCTTTCTTTAGGTAGGAATGAAGGTTTGTTCTATTGAATGACTAGAAAATCTAAACAAGACAAAATTCCTCCCAAAAAAACCTAAGGGACTGGTGACCCTTGGGAGAAGGACCTTTATTGAAAAAATTCTTAAGAAAATTGAATCTCAGCCATCAGTAGGACCTAAGAAAGTTATTTCTAGACAACCTAATATTTATCTTCAGGCCATAGAATCACCATCTGTAGCCTTTGCTGAGGTACATAGCCAAACAAAAGAGACTAAGTAAGATTCCCAATAAATTGAGAATTCTCGCCCAATTTTCTTTTTACAAGAAGGGAAGTTCGCTTCTCATACGCTATTATTTATCAACAAGCATTTTTTAAATTTGGGTATGTACATACTAGAGGCCTTATTTTGGAAATGGCTCCACTGGGAATAATCTTATACATAAGTATATTCGATTTTCAAATAAGAGTAGATTAGTGGAGAAAATAAAATAAATAAGGAAATAAACACATTTTTATTATTATTTTATTTTTGTAAAAGTAGTTTTTTTTGTTGCAACACGCTGTGGAAATCAACATCAGTGATAAATATCTTTGTATGTAGATGTATTATATTGAAAATAACAATTCTACAAACACTCATATCTATTTTTATCACCAATATGGAAAAATTTCTTGAATATCATATTTTTTTGGCTTGCGGGCTTGATGAAATTTCTGAAAACACAGTTGGGACAGTCATGTTTTGGGGGACCAAAATTGAATATTTTTAAAACTTGTTTCTATCCTAATTATCCCTTAATGTATACTTTCCAACCCAATTGGAATCGCTCAATTTGGATTTGAAACGAAAAATTTAGAACCAAAACATTGACAGGGTGTCTAGTAGGCACCTCAGGAACAAAGTTGGGACAATCGGTTTTTGGAGGCCTAAATGACTATATTTTTAAAACCTGTTTCTACAAGAGATTTCTCTATGAATCTACTTTACAAAGAAATTTTAATAACTCAATTTTGATATCGTATGAGGAATTTATGACCAAAATACTGACTGCCTATCATAAATTAACATTTTTGAAACTCTGTTTTCTCGGCTGTTCGTTAACGTATTTGACCCATCAAATATTCTTGTATTCAAAACTTGTTTCTATTGGAGATCAATAAATGAATATACTTTAATCTCCAATTTGAATCAGTTCAATCTGCTATCAAACGGAAAATTTATGCTTGAAATACCAACTGTTGGTCTGAGTTGGAAAATCGAAAATGACTCCATTATACAGGTTGTTCTAAGCAAGTTTAACATACCATTACATGGAATTTTTAAAACTTTCTTCTATTGGAGATACGCCTTTGAATTATCTCTCATTTGGCTTTGGAATCACTCGAATCGGACAAAAAACAAAGAAGTTGTGATTGAAACACTGCAGGTTAGCATGATTGGCCACTGCTCTCCCGCAGGTAATAAATTAATTTTACTTTGTCCATGGATTTGTTCTACAGAGTAACTACTTGTTAGTTTTTTTGCATAATTCTTGGATTAGGGGAGCTTGATCACCTCTCTTTCTCCATGATTTAATGTTTTATTGCAGGTAGACACTTGTTTTTTGCAGGTCTCAGGAGAACAAATAAGGTCAATTTATGGACGAGTGATTCTTGAAGAAATTTTAGTAAAACAAGGGCATTTAATCCAGTTCATTACCTAACAGATTCATAATAGAAGAAATGAATAATTTGTTCCCATTTGAAGATTCATGCCACTGCTACCAAACATTTTTCAAAAGATCATTTTTTTTCCATTAATAGATTTGATATTCTCTTAGAAATAACATCGTAGCTGTTGTAACTTAATAAAGTGTTGTTTCCTTTCTGATTTCTTTATGTTTTTGTGTTTCAGGTGTTGATCCTTCCAAATTATAGTTTCCGCTCCATTTGGAATTAAACAATAAGGACCCCGCCATGCAAGTTTCAATTGCAGAAGGCAATTCTTCAGTGGCACCAATTATGTAAAAAATTATTTTTTCTTGAAACCTGTACATAAACTTTTCTTTCTATTTGATTGGATTTGCTTGGCAATGGATTGCATATTAGCTTTTTTCTTTCTTCTTTTTCTTTCTTTTTTGCGTGTTTATATTTGTTTGTTGTTCCTCTTAAGGGACAGTTATTGTTCCTCTTAAGAAATAGCAGTCGTTCATTTTAAGAAGCAGTGCGTTTATGTGTTTATTTTTGTTGTTCCCTTCCAAAAGGAACAACATTTTTACTAATTAGTTTTGTCGTTTTTTTTCAAAAAGAACAACATTTTTTGCATGATTTCGCTGTTCCCTTTCAAAAGGAACAACATCGCTCATTTTTGCTGTTCGTTTTTTTACAGTTTTGTTGTTCCTTTCAAAAGGAACAACACCGACTGTTCTTGCTATTCCTTTCCAAAGGAACAACATTTTTGCCTACTGTTCTTGTTGTTCCTCTCCAAAGGAACAACATTTTCGCACATTTTTTTTGCTATTCCTTTCCAAAGGAAAAACACTTTTTGAGTGCATTTTTCTTGTTTGCGAACAATTTTTTGAGGATTTTTTTGAATTTTTCATGACTTTTTGAAAGACAAACATACAATTTATGGAAGGATACACAATCATACAAATTAAAGCTTACTGTAATCAGCAAATCAAAAGAAATCGTCATTTTTAAGAAAGTTGTTTAGTAATGATAAGAAAAAGGAAAAAGGGACATAATCAATAACATGATTTTGTTGTCTTACTACCACTAAATTCATATGATCGATTATATTTATCATGTTGGTTCTTTCCCATATTTTATAACTTTCTTTGATTTTTACTTATGGAGTAGGAACAAGGGCATATTCTTTTCTATTGAGCTGTTCAGACTTCTTCCACCATCCCTACTCTTAAGGAGTGCTGAGCCATCCTTTATGAATAAATAGGAAAGTGCTATATGAAAAGAAAAATATTTACATATTTCATTAATAATTTTATAATTTGATAAATGGAGGATAGGGGGTCTCATCAAGAGCCGGCTTACCATGTTCATAAGGAAGCAAGTGAAGTGGCATTCCCATCATAGCCACCAAACCAGGGATATGGTCCAATGGACAATTGAAAAAATTAAGAAGTCCTTGAAATAGGAGGTCTCATCACGAGCCAGCCTGCCCACTTTTCACTTCTTCCTAGTGAATGGCATTGTGATTTATCTGGTCACCAAGCCAGCACAATGGCCTTCGTTATGACAATTCACAAGCACTTTCTCAGCATAAATAAAGGACAATGGTTCTAATGGTGAGAGAGCAACTCTGTCAAGGTTATGGACACCTGTGGGCAACAGAGCTCTGCTAATGGTATTGCAGTCACATTTATACACATCAATATTAATATTAAACCCTTTTTCCTATATCTCTATTTAAATATCAGATGAAAGTATGAATCCTTAACCTTTGATTTCGAACCTATTATACATGAAAATCATCATAAATCGATCACATTAGTTTAAGTTGGTAATAAATGCATTTGTACTTATGTTTATCTTAAACTGTCACTTCTCCTTATCCTTGAATCATTACAAAACGCTTCTATATCTGTTTACGATTTATCACATGCATGGATTTCAGTAATGCGATAATTTTTTGATCATATCATAAGTATGTATGCCTTTCCATGTTGTATAATTGCTGTGCAGTACGCTGCCATTTTACCACAATATACATACTGCATTTCTACAGAATTTTTGTTGATTGAAATTTTTGCATGCATATTATTTGTTGCCATTTAAAACTAAAACTGTGGATTCAAGAAAATTGCATACAAAATTGTGATTTGTTTACAGGAGAACAACAAGTATGGGAGAAAATTCTATTCGCAGCACGACCACACTATTGCAACTAACAGCAAAGGCTCGCGAATGCACACATGGCTTCCACCTTTTGCATCACTTTCAGTATCCGCTCAGCCTACATCAGCTTCAACAAAGGCCAGTCCCTACATGTCCTTCCACATTTTTTCGGAGGTAACACTTGAGGTAAAATAACATAATTTTCTGATTTATTATGAATTTAGGAGAATTTCATGAAAATCCATTGAGCATTATTTATCATCATAGATTCCACATCTTTACCACTTCCCATTTTTTCTAGACACGTCTCATCTTTCAATTTGGGGGAGTGTTGATTTCCTTCATTTCTTTTTATGACCATGTCAGTAATCTTCTTTGATATTCTTATTCATTCTCAACACCTCCCTTATTCCATGTTGTTTTACACCAAACATAGATTTCAACAGATTGTAGCAACCACCTCTCTTTGTTTTCTAGCATCGCATGAGGACATGCTAATTCTTCAGTTTGGGGGGGGAATTGCTACACATGATGGATGTTTTCCACTTTCTTTCTCATTTAAGGCATACAATTTCATTTGTATATAGTGCAGAAATTGATTTGCATATATCTTTAAAACTATGAACTGAATTCTTGTGATTTCTGGATAACAAAGAGGTATCATTAAAATACACAAACCCAGATAATTTCACGCTAAATTAGTTCATAAAATTTTGAAAATTATGCACTATCACCTACAACCATTTTGTTTATATCTCATGATCCGTGCATCAAAACGATCTGATTTTTGAGAAAATGATTAATGAAGGTTGTTGTTACTTATGTCACATTTTTCTGCAACTTCATATACATATAGTTGAACGTCAACTGTAAAAATTGTTACGCCTTCATCAAGATTGCTAAAATTGAATATTCATTATTTGAGGAAAAATTCATTTGTTCCATCCATTTCATGAGTTGGGATGAACATTTTTTTTTGCTTGGTTAACACATGGGTTTTGTCTTTGGGTTGCATGAGGACATGCAATATATTCAGTTCTGGGTTGCATGAGGGCATGCAATATATTCAGTTTGGGGGTATGTTGGGCCGTGAATACGACCACTTTTTAACACTTATTTCATCCATTTTTACTCTTCTTTATCATGTCATTTATTATAATTTATCATATAAATCCATTTTATAATGATTTATGCTCTTATGGATGAATATTATTTCTTATCCTTTATTTTTAATAAATTGATGATTATTATGCATAATTTTATCAATGATGGTTTATTAATATATTTTGTAACATCACTCACCATTTTAGCCTCCAAGATATTTGCTAGATTGCAGATTTGAGCTCCAAATCATCATCAAATATTCCAACTCAGAAATTTGCTGGAATAAGAAGTGACAATTTTGTGGTTGAGATTCTGAGCAAATGAAGAAGAATATGGAAAATCCGGAACATGGGTTTTGTCCAGAACGGGCCCAATTAACTTTATGCAAGAACGGTTTGCCCAAATTCAGCATGTATTGAGAGAAACGCAGGGTTATTTGAGCACTATTTTCTCAGATTTGTTGTTGCGGCCGTCTTCCAAATCTCAACTGCAAAGCCAAATTCGCCTTGCTCTTGTTGAAAGATAGATGGAAATATATTTTCTTGTTGATCAATTGGTTAGGAACAAACCAATATTGTTATGAGAGATCATATTTACTATTTAATTTCTCCTCTTTCTGATTATAAAAAGGAGAAGCATGTATTGCCATGGGAGAGACTTTTCTTATTGTAATTTGCAAAATTGTGCATCGACTCTTGTTAAGAGAGTACGAACTATTTGTAAACATTATTCATGCCTGATTAATAAAAGAGTTTGTTCTCGTTCCATTTCTCAAACGTTGGAGTAAAGCGCAGCATCGTTTCACCTGTGGTTGAGGGCCCGACCCTGGTGGAATCGTTCTGTTGTTTGTATTTCTATCCTTTAATTACTGTTGTGTGATAATCATGTTTGGTTTCATTATGATTGCAGAGTTAATTATTTTTGAATTGCTTATTGGTATTGCTGTGTTGTATTAACGAATCGCGTTGCTATTTTTTTTTTATTTAACAAGAATCTCAACACTATATAATTTATCTTGTTAGTACCTTAATGGAGCTTCACTGTTCTATTTCCATTATGGTTTCATTCCACTTGCTGGTCCGTTTGATTGATATTCATTACAGATTTCTGTTCAATAGGATTGGTTATTCGATCACTTTAATTACAGTTTTCTGTCCATTTACATTGTTGTTCATTTCAGTTGATTAATTGCAAAGAGTTTGGTTTTGAGAGCTTTCCTAGTTTCCTTTCATTAGTAGCTTTTAGTTCAATTTCTATTTCCTTTTAATTTCTTTCAAGCAGGATTGTCAAATGTAGAGAACATTGGTTATTGCTTCCTCGTTCCCAGATTGTTGGTCTTGTTCCAGTTTGGTTTCAATTGCATCAATTTCTAGAGGAATGAGTTATTGCTACTGTATCCTCGATTGATGTTTGCTGAGTGAATAGTTAAGTTTTAGAGCATTTGAATTTATGTTATTGTAATTAGATTTCTCTTCCAAGAGTTTGTTTAATTTTGTATTTAGAATACTATACTACATCTCACACAGCATTGCTCTTAGATAAATTTCGCCTCACACTGAGTACACTCTTGAAATAAAAAGTCGTTCCTAGATTAATAATTAATGTAGGATAAATAGGCGTTAAAAAGACACCTTTTATACCTCAAAAATGACTAACAGTGGCTCCATTTGGGGAGGGCAGCTCCTTTTCAGGAGGTGTCCAAAATTTCAGATCTCTGTCCTTTGAAGACCAGTGCCTTTATCATTGGCACAAATTTCTTTCTTCCTTGATGCTATTTCTGAAAATTTACAGCATGATTAGCATCAAAGTCATTTCTACCTACCTCGCTACATTTCCTAACATTATTTCTTCCTTTCGGGTGAATTTGGACTAGCAACCCTTTGGCATAATATTTTTTTTTTTAAATGACACTATCTAATTCTACACTTATATCTGCCAGGAGTTCAGATTAAGCTGATGACCTCCTTTGTTTCTCTACCTATGCTGGATCGACTGTCAAGGTTAAGCTGTTTGACAGGATTTTATTCTCTAATCTAAAACATAAAATTGAAAAATGACCAAATCAGGATTAGACAGTCTGATTTTTCATGTACTTGTGGCATGAAAGACAAGTTGCACACAAATATTATTTTGCATGAAATGAAATGTAGAAAATTAGGGCTAGGATGCACAATTCGTTTTTCATCCCTGTTTTCCTCTTTGGTTCTGTTTTAAGCATGTGGAACCAGTATCTTTTCCTAATCTATTTTCTTAGACAAGTCAAGCTTACACAATATTGACTATCTGTTTTCTCACTAACTTATCAGCAAATAAATTTAAAACATGTTCAGTTATGATTAGACTAGATAACTGAACAAGACATTTTGAGCACTAGTAGCAGAATTTAGACTTGCGCGCTTTCAGAATGACTATTTTTTGAACATGGGGCTTTCTTTCTATTTTTCAAACTACCCTCTTTTTCTACTTTTCTATTGTTTTTGAGTTTTCTGTTTTTTGTTTTATTTCTTCAAATAATGATATATACAATGATTGAAAAATATGGAACTAGAAATCCTGAAAATGGTGAAACTTGAGCATATTATCTTCATAAGGATCTCCTGACACTCTTGGTCCACTCAGCTCTTGAAAAGAAAAGTTTGGAAAATTTTCCTTTTCAAGCATAACATAAGGTTCATGCATCAATATCTAAACAACCCCGTAACTTCCCGTTGTACTTCTTTATACCTTTGATCTCCACTTCTCCTTTTGCTGTACATCTTTTTCAAATAATGCAAATATTCTTTGTCATTTTTGAAGTATATGATGACATCATCAAGGTACATCAGAATGAAGAAATTTAGAATTGGAAACATGGCTTTTAGGAGCATGTTTTTGGTGTCTGGTGGTTTTGCAATTCTGGGTTTGAATATGGAACTACTTCCAGCATACTTGAAAAATTCTTTGAGCTGTTGGCTTTGCAAAGGAATTATTTGGCGATACCCTGAAACATCATTTTGTAAAGACACATGATTAGAAGCACCTATTATTTGCATAGCATGGTCTTGAGCAGGAAGGATATAATTTTTGTCCCAAGGGTGTGTATTTGTGTTTCTAAAATCAACACAGATCCTATGTCCAGCGGTCTTGTCTCTGATTATTATTGTTTGGTCAAGATTTTTGTATTTTCTTTTGTCAAAACTGTTTTTTGGAGTAATGGCAGTGTCATAGTGCTTCTCATTGTTTTCTCTACATGGAGTAGTATCTTGAACAATCTTGCAAATTCTAACAATTCTAAGTCTTTGGTGGAGTGGCAGAATGTTAGCTAGTTCAAACAACTCAGGTATATTTGGACTGTAGTCATCATATCCTTTCATAAGAAGTTTATCGGATATTTTTTCTGGATTTTGAGCTGTTGTCGCTACAATCAAGGTTTCATTTGAAGGGGTAGAGTCATCAGATGGTAAATCTTTAAGGTATGGTAAGAACATTAAGCTTCCCTGCCCTTGATTTCCAAAGAGGTTTGTGATATGCAAGTATTCTAATGCCTCTGTTCTGAAAAAATCTCCTGATGTTACTATTGATGTTTGTCTATGGTTTGAGAAATTTGCTTGATGGTGTGCAATGTTTTCTGCTTTCTATTCTATTTCTGTTTCTAGGAAATCAAATTCTCTTTTCTCAAGACATAACTGCTCAGGGTCATGATAATTCTGAGTGTCTAGTTCATCATAGAGAACCTGGGGTAGCTAATGTGGTGGATCTAAGTTTGTTTCAGATTCTCCGAATTGTTCCTCAATGTCTTCATCAGTGTGTAAAATGAAAGAATTCAAATCAGAATGCAAGGAGTACATCGGGATGTTATCTGGCCTTTCTTGGCTGCTGACCATATATTTCATGTGTGATTCCCGATAGAGTATTGTAGTTTGGTTAAACATAGGAATAGTGGCATAGGACATATCAAGTTGAATATTTTCCTGAAGCTTGGCTCCCCAAGTTCTGGATAAAAGCATTCCGTACTTGGGAGGGATGTCTGCTACCACTATGTCCATGATCAGGTGTTTTGCAGGTATTTGGGCCAAACTGAAACAAAGATCGTTGATTAAGCCTAGACACTTGAATCTACTTGAATCAAATGAATATAAGTATTTATAAGTTTTTGTTATTTCTAGGCCTAATCTTTCCATCACCACCTTTGGCATGAGATTATGTGAGGCCCCAGAGTCTAGCATGGCATTGTGTAGGATTTGGTCATGTATATTCAGACTGATGTAAATGGGAAGAGTGGTTCTTTATTGGAATTTCCCTTCTATTTTTGGACCAAACAACACTTCAGGGGTGTCATCAGCTAGATTTAGGGTGTTTGCATCATTTCCTATATTTAGGACCTTTAGCACTTGGGATTTGTAAGAGTTTTGGGCGATAAGTTCAGTGAGAGGCATGGTGATCTTTGTTTTGGCGATTTCTCCTTCAGAACTGAAAGGTGCTTGTAGTTTAGATAGGTTTTCTTCATTTTTTTCAGCCATGATTTTCTCTATGTTCTTAATTTTCTGACTTTGGTTCGGGATTTTGTTCAAAACAGCCATCTCGGGAATCTTGGTAGAGGTACTAGGAGAATCTGAGCCAAGGTTTGTCTGAATAGATTTATCTTTGTTTTGGTCAGTTTTCTTGACCATGATATTGTTGCTATCCACTGCTATTTTAAGGATGTTATTAGGGGTTTTGGTAACATCAGTGTCTAAGCTACCTTTCTTGGAGTTGTCTTGGTTTTTCCTACTCCTAAGATCATACTTCCTGTGAGCTTCTATTATGGCATTTTGAAATCATATAGCAGGATCTTCGGGGTCTTCATAGTTGGTTTCATTTTGATTTGGAGAGAAGCAAGCTTGTTCTTCTTCTGTGAGGTAAACCTCACTCTCGTTATCGAAACCTATTAGGTTTAAATGACTTTCATCAATGGGTTCTGTATCCTCCTCTTCCTCATCAACATAGTTTTCATTGAAGGGTGGCCTGATTTGTTGGTCAATTTCCCTTGGTTTGTTTTGAGGTTGTTCTCTCCTGAAGTTTTGGTTCCAGTTCCTGTTTTGAGGGTTTGGATGGTTGTCTCTAAGAGGTGTCTTTTCACTTATCTTTTCCCACATTTTCGCCATGGATCTAACCAAGTCATCTATTCTAGGATCTAAGGAAGGGACTGAAGGGGCGACCTCATCCCGGTATGTGACTTTCCTTTCTGATATGGTCCTAGCTCTCTTTTCTGCTAAGTTGGCTTCTGCACTTATGGCCACTTTTTGAATTTCCTCTAAGGTTGGGGGGGGCCTTATCTCTTAGTTGATAAGTCATGTCTAGGTCGAAATCTTCGGGGAACTTTGCTAAGGCTGAACTAAGTGGAGGTTTGAAGTGAGGTAGGAGGGCGTTATAAACCATGTTTAACCTAGTACAATAGTCTCGAACACTTTCCCCATTTTCCCTTTTTAGATTTTTATACTCAGACAGGATTTGAATGGGGTTTTTTTTTTCTGATTTCGCACTTATTTATGAAAGTTTGGTAGAGTTCTGGGAGATCGTGTATGCTGTTTGGAGTTAAGCTCTTAAACCATTTCTTGGGTTCTCTGCCCAAGCTTTGGGCGAACATCCTCATTCTTATGGTCTCGTCTTCTACTTCCATGTATTCAAAGACATCGCTAATTCTATCTACATGTTGTTGTGCGGTAGTAGCCTCAACTCTGATGAAGTGTGGGATTTTGGATTGATAGCCATGTTGTAAAGGTGCCAAAGGTTGTGGCAACACCAAGGGTGCATACCAAGCTGCCATGGTGGGAGCTAAAGGTTGATTTACAATATGAGGGTGTGTAGGATGAGTTGAGGTGTTTTGAACAGTGGTGGTTTGAATGGGTGCGACAGATGCACTTGGGCTAGTGAACTGATTTTGAGCAGATCTGGGATGGTAGGAGTCAAAGTGGTGGAGAAGCTGAAGGTCGGGAGGTGTAGTAGGTGAGGCTTCTCTACTAGGACTTTGTTGCAAATCTAGGGGCTCAAGATCGTCAAAGTTGATTTTACTTTGTGACTTGCTTCTAAAAAGGGTTTTTGTAGATTTTAAGTCAAATGGGGAATCCTGCAAGGATGTGAAATGTTCAAGTACTGATCTTGCTTTACGGATGGACCTATCGGTAGTTAGGTTTCCAGTTTTGGAATTCTGCCACAGAATCTTCTCTGGGTTATCAACTATCATAGGGGGATTTGGGTCTAGATGAGATCTTGTATTGATTCTTCGTGAAGCCAGATTTCGAATTCAGAGTTTAGAGAGGATGGTATTTGTGATTGTTTTGGATGGATGGCCTCTCTAGGGGTTTTTCTAATGTGAAGGATGGTCAAACAAAAATGAAAGTTAGTGGATTCGCCAGGTGGATTTCTTTGAGATCTATGGTCCACCACCAATACTATCAAAGATGCTTTCGGGAAAAAATTTTCTAGCAAACTTTGAGGTGAAGACTTGCAAGGAAGAGTGATCACCTAGTTTTAACAGTTTGCTAGACTGTTTGGACCAGCGAATGGCTATATTTTCAAGTTTATTTCTATTTATCTCCTATATTTAGGTGAATTTTTCTGAATCGCTAAGTTATACTTAGTTTGTCACTGATCACAGAGTTTGCACCATGAATTTTAAGCTTTGGGAAGGATGAGTCAACAGAAAGGTATGGTTTATGAAATTTTGGTTTTTATGGAGCTTTAGGCCTACTGGAGGTTAATGAAGTTGCCAGGTGGATTTTGGTTGTTTTTATAGAGATGTACCTATGGTCCACCACCAATAACTAGGAAAAGCCAATCTGGGGATGTTTTTTGGGGTTTTCTAAGTTTTTATGTGCAGCCTATGGTTTATTAGAGTGTTCTAAACCTGATTCATCACTTTACTAGGGTGGTGAAACAAAAATATTTTACTCTGAATGATTCTATGGACTGCTTGCCTGTTTAAATTTTGAAATACTAATGAATCTACAAGAGTTTGCTAGACTGTTATGTACTCAGTTAGTCCCACCGTGATCGCCATTATATTAGGGTCCCATGATTTGACTGATTGGCAAGCCAAGTGATAGGGTAACATCAAACCAATCTTTGGAGCCCAAGGACCTAGCCTTCCTAGATTCAGAGAGGGCTCTCTCTATTTGTGTAAGGGATATCTATGTGTTTGCTTCTTGTGTTTCCGATTTTAGGCTAGTTATGAAGTAGGTTTTTAGTTTTTGTTTTAGGTTCTTGAGGGAGGAACTAATCAAAGATTAAGATAGATAAAAATATTGTCAGATCAACTGGGCTATGGGGTCGAAAAGGTCTAGAAAGCCTTAGATGGTGATACAAGGTATGTTGAAGGGCCGATTTGATCAAGGTAAAATGGATTTTAAGGTAAAATGAGGTGGGATGGACACTAAGTTTGTGAAGAATGAAGGCTTTCAAACATAAATAGTTTAATATCTGACATAAACATGGTAGGGCTAACCATTAATCATGATGAATGTAACTACAAACTGATAAATTCATAGAAATAAACATTCAAGCAATACATAGAGATATATGACTCTCTAACTTTAGGAAATTGCTATCAGACTTTGGGGAAAGAAAATTAATATAAACAAATAACTCAAATCACTATGAGGAAATGCCTAGACATAGTATTTCAAGCTATTGAGCACTTTGAAGTAAGATTGCAGAGTTTTAGGCAAAGGGCAAGATTAGTACAAGACCTCCTTGGTTCAACTAGGACAATCAAACAATCAAAGAAAGGTTTCAGAGGTGGAGCTATGACTAGACATGAGTAATTAGGGAATACCGTGAATCATACTTAGCATGCATAAACCATAAATGAAACAAGTAAACAATTTCTTTAGTGATCAAAGAACAAACAAGATTTCTTTGATATGACTAAGAAGGAAGAAAACATAGAAGCTATAATGAAACAGAAAATGTGAGGTGCCTCCAAGGGCATGTCTCACATCTATTTTCTAATATCTTATAGCAAGCAAAAACATGAAATATATATGACAACTATGAAGCATAACGGAGAAGAACACTATACCATTTTACCAAGTCAAGGAATCCAACAACAGTCCTCTTTCATCATCCAAAACATTCAAGAAACTATCTAATACATGAGACAAGTATTTCTTCCATGCCTGTATAACCATATATTGCTCTATATCATCAAGTTCAGCCTTGTTTACAATGAAGTCTCTTGGAATATATAGGCCAAGATGAGGGAAAACCTCCTAGTGCAACTAGCAAGCTCATTGGCCCATCAAAAATATCTGATTTTATCCTTGAGGCTTCGCAAAGCCCAAGGCACAAAATATCTATAAAAATATCTTAAAAATGCTAAAAAAGGAAATTATATTGACTTTTCCTAACTAACCATGGACAAAAAAGGCTAAACTCACATTAGGAAAAGCCTCTTCAGAAAAGTGCATTTTTCACAAAAATACTTAAGAAATATATCAGCAGAAAGTCCCCTGTCTTGTGGGCAGATTTTGGAGGCCTTCCCGATGTTGAAACGAGGCCTGTGATGGCTCGTTGGAAAGCTATAAATGTATAGTTTATTAAATTTCTTTGTTTTCTCCAAACTGGTCAGTAGAAGCCTGTCAAAAACCGACCTGTGTGGAAAAACCCATAAAATAGACTTTGCTGATATGCGGGGCAGAGTGTTGAAAGAGTGACTATTTTTCGCCATTTTGGGGGACCAAATCATCTTCAATTGATTTGAAATTAGTTGGGTAGATGCCCCTGAAATTATGGCATCCAATGATACCATTTTCATTGTTTGAGGATGTCTCAAACAGAAACGGCGATGCCCATGATTTTTAGCAAAAAGCCCAAAAATGTCAAAAAACCAAAATTTGTCGAATTTTGCCCAATTTTGGTGAGCATGACCCTCAAGGGTTTTCAGAAGCATGCTGAGAAGCGGAGGCTAAAATTTGGATTCTTGATGTGTCTTTCTTCATTTTTGGTGCCGGGCACCTCTTTTGAGCCTCTTTGAGCTTTTCTTGTGTGGCTTTCAATTTCCGCCGGGCGAATTGATTAAGCTTCTTATAGTGCCCGGTCATCCTTCTTTGAAGGTCAAAATATCTATTGGCCTTCTCCAACTTCTTCTCCAAGTGGTCATTCACCCTTTCAAGCCATGCCTCTCTATTGTTTTCTATCTCTTGGGTGAATAAGGTAGTAAGAGGAAAAGATTGGCAAAGGGCAGCCTCTTCCTCTTTTTGTTTCTCCAAAGCTTTTTTGAGTCCCATGGTCCTTGGCCTCTTTCTCCTTGGCTGATATTCTTCTTCACTATCATTGAACTCGCCCATGAGTTCTTTCAACTTAATTTGCACTTCAGAGGCCTCTTTTTGATATTTTATAGCCCATGTCTCATACACCGCCATGTGGACACTCATCTGCTTGTTTTATGTTTGCAGAAAGTGAATGAGGTTTTTAGACCTCTCTAGATCCGATTTTATATCATGAATTTGATCTTCTCTATTTATCAAGAGAGACTCTAGGATTCTGGCCTCATTGTCACTATCATCACTATTTATCTGAATTATGTCAAAGTCCCTCTCTTTCTCACGGCTACTTTCTTCCTTCTCCTTTCCCTTGCTTTGGGTGCTTTGCTTGGTCTTCCTCCTCTTTAGTAATTCCACAATGGATTGCTTGGGAAATTTCCCTTTGCTTTGGAGGGCTCTAGTGATATTTGGAGTTACAGTTCGAGGCACTCTCTTTCTTGATGTTCCGGGCTTTATCACATTTGGAGAAGAAAGCATGGCCCCTTGCCTAAGAGAGGCAGCTAGCACATGCTCAATTTGGTCTTTGTCCTTGCTACTCCCCTCATCATCCTTGCCACTGTTTTGACCTTATTCATGAATGATTTGACTCTCACTTTGCATGTCCCTTTGAAGGCTGCCCTTTTCACTTTTGTCCCTTCTTTCTTCAGGACTTTTAGGCTCTGGATCTTCAATGTTTTGTGCTTCCTCCTCATCATGTTTGCTGCTGTGAGGGCTACCAATATCCTCCTCTTTGTGGTCGCTGTGTTCCTCATCAAACTGTTTCAGTTCTTCATCATTGCCCTTTTCACTGTTTTTCTCTTCTTCATGGTATTCTTCTTCATCAATGTGTTGCCTTCCCTCAGTGTGTTTTTCTTCACTTTGCTCCCTTGGACTTGGATCCTCTTCACTGTTTTGTTCTTTATCACTATGCTGCCTTTCCTCACTGTGTTCTTCTTCCTCATTATGCTGCTCTTCCTCACTATGTTGTTCTTCTTCATTATGCTCTTCTTCTTGTTCAATCATGGGAGATTTTAGCTTCTTAGGAATTAGCTTACTAGAAGAAGGAGAAAGATTCTGAGTGGAAGGTGAAGGAGAGGCATGGGATGAAGAAACAGTGGCGAAATTGGGATGTGCAATGAAAGTGTCCCAAGGGATTCCCTTCTTCTCAAGTTGATGAAGAATGACAATCTTGATAAGGGAATGATGGAAAAGACAAGCTGGCTGCTGAGATGGAGGTCTCTTTTGAACAGTGGAAGCCATCTTTTCAGTACTTCTATGGAGGAAAAAGGGGAGGTTTAACAATTGGGCTCTTGTGAAGTGCATGAGAAACCGGACATGGTAAGCATAGACCCAGGAAAATCTTCCCTCGCATGTGAAATATTTCATGATTATCTTCATGAGGGGAGCATAGCTGGTCAGCAGATATGAAAAAAGAAAGATGGATGGGCATGCATCCTGATGCTCTGGCTTCAAAAAGGGTTTGTATTGATCCGAATCTAGGTAGCTCTGTTTAAACCATTTTTCTCCGACATATGGGATTTTGGTAGCTCTGTAAATGGATCTAGGAGAAAACTTGAAATCTAAGCCTGCCAGCTGAAAATGTTTCCCTTGCAATCTTAAATCACATATATGTGTCAAGGGAAGGTAAATTTTCACCTCCTGAACCCTTTGACAAAACTATAAACAACCAACTTCATGAAAGTTAAACAGAACTGAAGGATGGGCATTTACTTCTTCAGTTGAAAAAGGTTCATACCTCTTGTGAGTGCCACTTTTGCTATCTTGATTGGGAGGCATTTTGCTTTGGATACTCGTTGCTGGTTGACCAAGACAATGGCTGCTTCAAATGGTTTCTGAAATAGTCTCTCAACACCACACCTTGTCCTCTTTGCAAGTCACTGTGCTTCTCTGATGTTATTAAACAAGTGTTTGTCAAATGAGAAACAAAAATACTTTGATCACTGTGTTTGAGAAAATATCTTGAAATAGATATGTTTGGGGTCCTTTGTTGAAGAAGGATCTCTTTTGTTTTGGCACAAAATATCCTACCCTCAAGCACTTCTCTTTTTCTGTTTTTACTGCCCTTTAAAAGGTAAACAAAAACATCTTTCAACTGACTTGAAGACCTTCACAACAGACTTTGTCTTTGGACCCTGTGGCTGCACAAACTTTACTATCTCACAACACAGAAAGGACCTCTTAAAATGACTAGGCCTTCATCCCTTTTACCACTCTCTAGATGATCATTTAGAAATGTTTTGAGACCTATGCAACCTCTGTTTACCTGTCTAGCAACTGTGTAAAGTTTTAGCTTTTTAATAACACAAAAAGAGCTTTCAAATTGGCCTAACAAACCTCCCTTTTTATTCACTGTTTTATCTTTTACTATCCATGACAAAGAGAGACCTTTCTCAATTTTGGCAAACCACCTATCTCTTTTAATTATTGTGTTTGAGCAAAAGACTTAAACAAGGTATGTTTGTGGTTTTTGTTTGAAGAGGAATCTCCCTTTGTTTTGGCACAAACCCCTTTCCCTTCAAACCCTACTCCTTTGTTATCACTGTTTTTGAAAGGAAATTAGGGCTCCTTAAGACTGATAAAACACCTTCCTCTCTTACTGTATTGATCTTTGGCACCCATAGCAACAAATACTCTTTGATTTTGACCAAAGGCCCAATCTCCTTTACCACTGTTTCTTCCTTGGAAAACACAACAACAATACCCCCTTTAAAATTCGAAATTTACTAAGAGGTAATGGAAAATACCTTCAAGAATGTTTATGGGGCTTGGTTGATCGTTGGAGCAGCTTTTAAAAGTGTTTTTGGAAGCCGCTGGACAAGCGACATGTTTGCAAATGAGAGTGTCGCGTAGATGGAGGCTGTCGGGTTTTTTTGGGGCACTGGTGACCTGAAGATATAGGCGCACCGCGCTGTATTTTAAAACCTTTGCTCGGGCGCTCACAGGCGTGCCGCGAAGGGTTTTTAGCTCTACGAACGTGAAAAATGCCAGAAAATGCTTCTTTCTCCCGTGAGCATGGTAAGAGATGTTTGCTTTGGTTTTTGAAATCGCAAATAGAGCCTTTGAAATGGTCTCTCCACCTTTTTATTTGAAAGAAACTTCAAATGTCTTTACATCATGTTCTATGCCTTTTTTAAAGGGTTTTTTTTTTGTTTTTAACAACATGAATCACTGTTATGGCACTTTATACCAACATTTCCTTTGACTATGGTGTTACCTCCTCAAACTGTGATTTTGGAAACATTCTCATAGTTACATAGAGCCATCTCTCATTTTCAAACTTATTTTGGGCCAACAGTGATCTTAGATATGGATGGGCTATTTGCAAATGAATACACACATCTCCTGTTCCTTTGTCATGACATGTTTTACCACTAGGCTCATTTTAATCCCTTCACAGAGTCATTATGTTTATAGGCGATGTCAACAGAGTCTAATAGATATCAAACAACTTTTATAGAGATCTTCTGTTACCACTTCTTTTTTAGAGATATTATGCCTAATCTATTAGGCACATGATGGAAAACCTCCAGTGGTGATGTATCATCTCAACTGTTAGAACTATGTTGCATTAGTGTAATGATATTAATGTCAATTTCCATCTCTGATGGTTCTAATGAAAATGTTGTTATTCAAGCTCTTCAACCATTCTAGCAAACTGCTTGGTTAGGTATCGTGGCACTATGGATTGAAGATAACTTATATTTTGAGTAGGCGAGCCTTTCATGTTTGTAGATTTGTCAGAATTTAGCCCCCAGTAACATCCAATTATAATCTGCTACATTTGGTACAGTACTGAAGAAGGGTTGTTGCTTTCTTAAGTGCAAGGCGCAGGGCACACAAGGACTATATGCCTGGGATGTATCTTACTTGTACCACCTCACCTTTTTTTTTAAAATGGCCTATGTGCAATGTAATTTCAAATGGTAGCCTCTTATTTAAACATCAATGCCTCTAGTCACTCTTCGAAGGAGGCCTTTATAGATAAAGAGAAAAGACTTCCTTTGAAACCCTTGTATCACTATTTTGATGATGTCACAAATGGCTTCAAACCATGAACCTTCAGTTGCTTTCTACTGATTTTAAACCTTGTCCTTTAAACAGTGAAATCCTTTAAACACTACTTGAAACACTACTGCTGCATTAGTTGTTTCATCCTTTGGAGGAAGTGGTGTAAACAAGTCTTTAGGCCATTTGAAACACTGTTAGTCTTGTGCTTTTTGAATGAATTTATACCTCTATTCCTGACCCTCTACTTTCAAAATGAAGGAGGCCTTTATCATGTCCTAACCATATGCTTTTAAATGAAGGAGGTTAACATAATATTTCCAAACCATATTCACTTTATACTGGAGGAGGTTTACAACAAGTGACCCAACCATCTGCTCATGTTTGGAGGAGGTTTGCCACAGTCATGCCATTTCATCCCTTTTTCAAACTTTGTCATCTTTCCTTGTAATGCATATCTCTTTCTTGACTGTGTTTGTAAAGGTTTATTGAATTTTCTCTCTGACTAGCATTCTTATCCCAGGCTCAAGACAACATGAGAAGCAGCTGTCTTCTCATGTTTAGTTTGACAATGTTTTTTGGAATATTTGTTCATCTCTTCTTCTGAAAGAGACACTGAAACACTGTAGATCAACATTATATCAGCTTGGATTTGAAAACATGTATTGCTGAGACGTCAAGACTTTTTAGTGGCACGACCTATGGGTGTATAAAGCTTTGTTTTTTTCAGACTAAGAGCCAATTCAGGGTTGGCTACTATTGATCAAAAGATTTTGGCTCAAGATGCTTTTTCCAAGGGAGGATTTCCTAAAGCACCACTTCCTAACTTAGGGGAGATCTTTGACAGATTTTGAGTATTCTCTTTGGTATGACTAGATCTTAAGATGACATATGACTAGAGGTAGGGTGGCTGACTTTTTATCAACAATTGGTTAATGAATGACTTGGGGATGAGGGTAAATGACAGCAGATGACTTTAGCTTATTACAGCTCATGGACAGGATTATATGACTGAAACTAGATAGGACTTGACAACTAGTTTTTTCTCATCATAGGCTAACTGAAAAAAGGTAGGAGGACAAAAAATGTTTAGGGGTGTTTTCTAGATGACAGATTTGACAAATTAGAGATCAGCTTCTAGAAAACTTGGCTTTAAAAACTAGTCATCATCAACAGGTGAAAAATACTGATGACTAACTGGAAGAAATAAGTGTAGAAGTAGATAGTTTGTTTTTGCTTTCGAAAGAAAAAATGTCAATGGGTTTGCCAGTTCAAGTGCACGCAAGGAAGAGAAAATTTTATCAAATTAAGTTGGGTAGGTAAAGGTGAAGTTGAGCTAATCATGCTTTCAAATTTTCAATATCACTACTTCAGGAAAGCAACAGCAAAAGAAAGAATAAAATCTGCCCAATGGATGAGCCACTGGTCTTCATAAACCAAGAGATCTGAAATTATGGACACCTCCTGAAAAGGAGCTGCCCTCCCCAAGTGGAGCCACTATTATTCATCAGTAATTTTTTCCTGTTTAGATGAATAAAATTCTTTGTCCTGGATTTCTAATTTCTAGAAACAAAATTCAAGAATCATGTGAGTTCTAGAAATCTCCTCAAAAATATTTTGTTCACTATCTTGCTTCTCTGTCGAAGCATGGCCAATATATCACCCAGAAAAGACCAAATCCTAGACTAATGTCCCTCACTCTCACTATGTTTTCCACCTCTTCTTATAACACTCTGTCTCTGTTTGCCTAAGCCCTCTACTTTCACACATTGTTTCGCCAAGTAAACCAAAAATTTTCGCCTACTCACCAAGTGCCTCAAGCAATGGTGATGTCAAAACTCCCTTTCTAAAGCCCTCTAAATTAAACAAGGTTTTCTATTTGTCTAGGATGATAGTGCATAATAGAGTGTCAAAACCCTGTTCCCTCATCCAAACCATGATTCAAGTTTTTTCAGTCAAAAACCTATTCCAAGGACATTACAATGAGTCAAATAGGGTCACCTAGGTTATGCACTATCATGGTTCTAAATTCACTATTTCCATAGATATTCAAAGGTGAAGTCAAGAGAACACAAGGATGAAGCTTATCATTGTCCAAAGAACATCAAATACCTCCAAAGATATCCTCTTGAGCAAGCAGTAAGCCTGCAAAGGAGCAATTTACCATGTCCAAGAATTTCTGCAGGAATGTTTTGTAAATGGTTGACAACAGAACAGAGTCAGAGAAGGAGGCCTAAAAAACTTATAAAGGCATCCACAATAGGTAGTGAGATACAATAAGCTTAAGTTCATAGAGAAGATCATTCAAAAGGTATTTGGCCTGAAGCACAAGTTTTGTAGGGGGACAATTTTCCCTTACTTACTTTTTTGCAAAAGAGTCAAAAATATATCAACATAGAAAGAGGTAAGGTAATGATAGGCACCATCACAAGAAAACCACTCAAAACCAAGAAGAAAGAAGCAAGGTATGGGTTTGATGGAAATCATGACTTATGACTGTTTTGAACAAACAATAAAGAAATACTAGGGTTACAAAGGCATAGGACACCTCAACCCCTTCAAATGATCATTGAAGGCTTTTTAGACATAAGTAATGAGTTTGATAAGTGTTTCTTTGAGAAATTAGAGGATAACACCTTTTTTTTTTCTAAGTGCCCCTAAAAAACTCAGAATTTTTGAAAGATGGACAAAGATGGTCCAAATAGTAACAAAGAAACCTCCTTCATCACAGTAGATGGTTTCAAGGGTTTTCAAACTACCTTCTAAGGTTTGGTAGACATAAAGATCAATACTCCACTACACCAAAGGCATAAAGATAATGAAGAGTGTTAGCAAGAAGAGGCAAGAAATGTCAGTTCAAAGGCTTATTTTCTCTAAAGAATAGCTAGAGACATATTCCAGTGGCCAAAAGGACCAACATGGGTAGAAGTTTCCAAAGAAAGAAACTATGATGAACATGGGTCATCATTGATAAGGGAATCTATCCAAACTTCAAAAGAAACAGTGATCGAAAGACAAAGACTGTGTAGGCACCTGCAAGATCAGAAGTGGCCAACAAAACAAAAAAATGTTTCAAGATCTCACCTCCATCACTAGAAATTTATCATTGTCTAAGTGGCCTAAGAAACAGATATACCCCTGGTTTACTTTCCCATAAAGGTGGCACATCTAAAAAAACCAAGCTGCTGTTTATACTTACTGCTAGGGTATTTCTCCCACCAATAAGTCTTTTCCTCATTTCTTAAAGATAAAAACATTGCAGAATATCAGTGAAAGGGAGAAATGGAAAAAATAATGAGTTTGTTATGTATAGGTGTTAAAGTCAAAAACAACTCTTTTTCCAAAAATAGGCTGAGAGGCATAGGCTTGGTGTCTTCAGGAAGGTTGTCAAATTAAAAAGAACCTTAAGAGGCCTCCAACAGTGAAAAAAGAACAATGTTTTAATCAAATTTCCCACCTACAAGAACAAAAGCAGTCAAAGGCACAGTGAGAAAAAGTGAAAATAAATGAACATTATAAAAGTGGGTTTGGCTTCAAAATTATTTTTCAAAAGGTTATACAGACCTTTTTGGGTATTCCCCTGCATCATTTTTCATCTTCAAGCAAGAGAAAGCCATCGGGAGAGAGTTTCAGGGTTTCTGTGAAAAATTGGTAAATTTTCGTAGGCGCTACACACCAAGGCTGGCGCTACGCATAGGAAAGGTGGTCGTAGTGTTATTTAACAATGCGTTGTGCACCTAGGGCTCGGTGCTACGAACCTTGGCAAGCGCTACACACAGGCACAGGAAAGCACTCGAGCTGCCTATCAGCCACCCGGCGCTACGCTCCGACAGGCTCGACTGGCCCATCTTCGGTCTAAGTTGACCTAGATGTTATGCACAGGCGCTACACACAGGCAGAGTGTGTCTCAATTTGCTGAAAGGGGCCAAAAAAATTTGGCTTTTCACCTCCAAACCTCCTGCAATTGAAGAAACAAGGTTGGTGGTTCATTTTCTTGCCTTCCAAACTTTCATTTTCCTAAGAAAAAGAGACATTTAAAGGCTTATTTAGAACAAACCCTAGGCTGCATAAAAAGTCAGTTTTAAATCTCTTGGGTTAGGTTTTGCAAAGGAAAAAACTGTTATATATGCAAGAGGAGATTGAGTGACAGCAAACAAACCTATAAACACTGAGTACACTCCTTGAAAGCTTCATCTTGGCCCCCATTTGGAAAATTTTCCCTCACCTCACTAATTTTCATCCTTTGAGCTAAAGGTTCCCAAAAAAAATCAAAAATCTTTTTGTGCTAGAACCGGTCACCATGTTTGAAGGAGAGATTCATACTAGCAGTGATGAGAGCCAAAGGTCTACCAAGCCTAAACACAAGGGGGGAAGGGCCAATAGGTTTGAGCCCTTAGACACCATTCAAACTACCTCCTCTCCCATGATCCTTTCATGTTTTCAGGATATTGGGTGTTATCAGTTGAAAAGGTCAAGCAAGTCAAAAGCCACTCAGACTTGACTAGATTGTTCATCCTTGGCTTACAAAATCAACAAATTAACCTAGCAGGAGTGGAATTTGAGCTCTCATCTGAATCCATTTCAAAAGCAACAGGTATAATAGACATCCGTGAGATATGTTTAAACAAAATAAGTTGGATTTGAGCAATTATGAGCCCTACCATTAGGGGAATTTTGAGGTCTAAAATGGGCCTCCTAAGAAAAATGTACAACAAAAATAAACTTTATAACAACCAATAGGATTCAAGATGATGATGTAATCCATAAGGGATGATTCACCATTTTTGGAGTCACCATTCCCTCTAAAATTTGATGATGTCATCAAATCTTATTAGATTTTTTCCACTATTATTTTATAATTTCCTTAGGAGGCCCATTTTAGACCTCAAAATTCCCCTAATGCTAAAACCTAGATGTAAAAAAGGTTGCAAGTTTGTTTTCCCTTTCTCCCACCTACTAGAGAGGTATGCCCTATTGATGAGGTAGATTATCAGGTATTTTACCTGTGAGGGGAGATACTCCAGGATTTAATCATATCATATAAGGTTACTAATGCACTTCACCAAAGTCAAAATGATGAACCTACCATACTACCTTTTCTAGAGCATTGACAAGATGGCCTCAGTTGTCAAGAAAAGAAGCTATGATCGTTGAATGTTGAGCCTTTTCCACCACTCCTTGATCAAAATGATTGTCTTACACCAACTAGAGCAGCAAGGAATCCATTGGGAAGTCTTCATCTCACATGATGTGTTTACAAACCCCCAAGCCTTCATTCAGCAGAATCTACTTTCCACTTCACAACCATCATCTTTGCATATGCCTTCTCCACAAAGAAATTCACTTATCTCTTCTCCTAATGTACCAAGTGAAGAAGAAGACAATAGCTCCGAAAAGGAGAAAACATATGACAATGATGAGGAAGAGAACAGTGAGGTGGAAACTGAGGTAGATGAAGACAACAACAAAGAAGAGCAGCAGAGTGATGATGACCAAGAAGAGGCAGCTTCCCAAGAAGGAAACTGCTATCACCAAAATAGGACCTTGATAGGCTGCTCATCAAGCCAATCTCAGTGTAACTATTTCAAACCAATATTTTAGCTGAGGCTTAGCCTCCTTAGCCTAAGAGGGCTCTCTCAAGGGTTAATGATATTCATTAAAGATGTAGATAGATGGCTAACTCTATGGTTTATGATTTTGCATGTTTATAGATTGAAAGATGGAGACTTGCTACCATTGGGCTATGGATTCAGTGACAGAGATAGAGATAACACATATTATAAAATTGAGGTTTGTATATACTTCAATGAAAGAGTGACACATTCGGAAAAGTCTCAATAACTTGAGGTGCAAAGGAAGTCAGAGCATGTGGTTCATGAATTATGAGTAATGATACATCAAGGTATTGAAAAGGAAAGTATTAAAAGTGATTCATCAAATCTTAGCACTTAAAGGAAGTCAGAGCATGAATGACCATGAATTCTGAGTAATAAGTATTTAAAACATTGAAGAAAACCTTTTAAAGGTAGGATTCAGAAAACTCAATTCACCATAGTTCAACACTTAAAGGAAGTCAGAGCATGTTCCTCCATGAATTCTGAGTAATAAGCATTAAGAATATGGAAGTAAAACATATCAAAGATAAAATATAAAACTCACTGAAGTACACTAAGAATCTCAGGTCTGGCAAGAATAAAAACCCCCCTCTGCATTACTGATCACAATCTCTTATATAAAGCAATAGTTTTGCCAAAAAGTCTTCAACACTTTTATAATTAGACTTGTTGACCATTTATATTTGATTTACAATATAGGATAATCTTATCCTCCACTAGACACGTCGAATTCCTACCTATGACACCTATCCTAACCATATAACATGGTATTTATTACATAAGACAACTGCAAACCTAAAACAAAGTCCTATTACAAATAGGACTAAAACTCTTTAAATATGCTCCTAACAACCTTATCTAATAATTATTACATATTTTTCCATATGCAATCCCATGAAGTCTAATTTGGATGAAGCCTTCACCTTTGATGTATTCATGCTAATCATGACAAAAACTGCCCTAAAAATCAGGAGACAGATTTCCTATTTTTTCTCTGAAAATTAAGTCTTGGGACAGAGCCTTTATCTTCTCATCCATGATTTATTTTGAGAAACGGAAGGAGGCTTTTTGATACCTTGATATATTGATCAAAAACCTCTCTTTTGTTTTTGAAATACCTCTCTTACTGCCTAGAAACTGTCTTTGAATAACCTGTGTAAAACTGGAAAATTTTGATTTCTGAACGTATGGCTTCAAAGAAAGCCTTGTATCTCCCAACTGGTAACACTTGTGAGATAAGTAAGATAGGTTATTGTAGCTGGAGATTTTATGAAGAGAAACCTCCTTCATAATTCCAAAATACCTTTTCTTGTGGCCAGCAAGTGATCTTGAATTGAACTACTAAAACCAGAACGCAGAGTTTTTCTCTCAATGACTTTCAGTAGTTTCGTAGCGCAAGTTGAGTCATCAATGTCGCCCACCTCATAATGAATTTGAAGAAACTGAGAGAGGTTTTTGTATTTAAGTATGTTAGGAAGAAAAATCTCTTTCATTTTTCAAAAATTATTTTTCAATTGCTCAGGAACCCCTTTGGAAGTTGACTACTAAAACCAGAAAAACAAAGTTTTTGATGAAAAAAAGGATGCTTCAGTGGTTTCATAGCGCGCTACGAAAACATCAACATTTTCGTAGCACAAAATAGAATTTTTACACTGTCTGCGCTATGAAAACGTAGTTTTGTGGCTTATTGTAAATTTTTTTTTCATAAGTTAAAAAACCAAACTTCTAAATGGATGATGGGACCTTTAAACCATGAAATGAGACTTCTAAACTTAATTTGGAAATGGAAATGATAAATTTGAGACTTCAACCCTATCACTTACCCCTTTAAGCATGAAATGACTCAAAACTTATTTAAGACTATGACTAGAAACAAGGTAAACTTTCGAAGTTTAGAATTTTTTTTAAGGTGATAACAATGGCTCCACTTGGGATAGTGTGCCCCTGTGGTACACTAAGAACCGGTAGCTCTAGTGCTGCTATCCATCCTTTAAAATAAAACTCTGACATTCTACCCAATATTCTTCAAAATTTTATGGCCTTCACCTCGAGCTCAAATTTGATGGTCTCTGCAAGAAGCACTCAAACTGTACCTACTAAAAATGCCCAGTCAACCTACCTTGAGCTTATTTGCACATTCCTACCTACCTACCCTATCAGCTGCAATCTCCATTTGTAGCTCAAGGAACATAAAACTTCCAATGAATCCAGTCATTGATCTGATCTAACACTTGGATCCCTTGACTGTGCTTAGTGACTCCATTTGATCAGGTGATCATGTCCTAATTGGATAAAATGCTCAAACTTTTATTTGCTCAGAATTGGTTGAAACTAGAACGACAGGAAAGGTCTCGTCAAAATGATCCTGTAGCCATGAACGACACTGAAAACTGATACTGTATGAGGAAGATATTCAAGTTTGAAGTTTCTCAATTTCAGGGAAAAAAGCCCAATTTGACTCAGTTTGATTTTGAATAAAAAAATTATTAAAAAAAGAATATTCCACAGAATATTCGGGGCGGACCAATGAGCAGGCGCCACATGGCCTGCCCAAAGGCTACCACGTGCCCCCAAGAGTTCAAAGTTTTTTCTTATCGTGCAAAATTATCATATGGCATCGGCGGGTTCGAACCCTGGTCGGGGCCCTGCCTGCCGGGCGGCCCGACCGAGCGAGCTATCAGAATGACTTAACTCTTATGGGTTACAAATGATATTTAAAGTTTAAACTGAAATGTGGCGGGACTGAAAGGGGGCCAGCCCCCTATCAATGAGACCTAGAGCAGAGACCAAGCCCTAACTCCAAGCCGGCGGAAAACATCACGGTTAGTTTAAAAGTGTTCACATTACCCAGCAGATATTGCGTTGAACAGTTAATGTTACGGTTTTATAACCGTCCACCCGACGGTTTCGGCACGTCCGCATGTGGCCACGTCCAGCTCTACATTTAATGCCACAAGTTAACTACGTAGTTTCAATAGCGGATTCCGTCAAAATATAGCGCCTATCCCTAAAATGGTGGAGCTATCTGCAGTTCCACCACAATTGGTGGAGGTTTTCTAGCCCTAATTGGGCAAAAGTTGTTTGGCTCATAACTTTGGCTAGGAGAGTCCTTTTGGAGCGATTTTTTTTTTTGATTTTGGGTAATTTGAGCATTCCAGAGCCAATGGTGCAGGTTTCAGAGACAACAGAGATCATATTTAGGTACGTTTTCAGCAAAGAAGCTTGGAGAGCCATTAGGGCCTAAGGAGTGTTGGTGCTGTATTGGGCTATGGTTAACCTTTGGAAGTGAAAAAAAAGTCTATATTTACTGTTTTCAGTGTTCTGAACTCATTTCTATAGCTATTTTTTCCTGTTTAGGCTTTCTTCACACTGTATAACTAATTTTGAGCATAATAAGAGCAAGGACATGCCCATTTGGGGGCCTTGGACCCGACAAATGTAGCCCATGAGGGGTGAAATACCTTATCATATGCTGTGTTATATTCTGTGATTTATTTGTTGTGTTTTATCATAGTTAAATATGTTAAGCAATAAAAAGAAATCAGCCTCCTACACACAAAAGACTCATAAATTCACCAAAAGCATTTTGTTCCAATTGCAAAACATATTAAACAGTTTGTACACATAAGTTTATGGATAATGAATACCTTGCACCAGAAAACAAGTAGTTTCATTTCCAGATCATTAGTGTTTACTTCTATTATTTCTTTAGTCAAAGTCTGAAAGGGCCAACAAGCTTCGGGATCTCATCCTTTCTTTGAAAGGTGACATATCCTGTAAATGCCCCTAAAGTACATCTCTGTATTAGAAATAAGACATTCTCACATTTTAGATCAGATTGGTATTAGAGCTTAGGTTTGAGCTCAAGTTTTTAATTGTGTGCAAAGAAATATTTTACCGTTTTGCAATTTTGATGCTTACTAGGCTTAAAATTAAAAGAGGGGAAGGACAATTGGTTAGAGCAAAAGATAATCCTCAACTAAGGAGGGCCAGGGTGCCATTATCTCCAACTTCTATCTCACCCTCAATAGCCTTAGAAGCAGCTACAAACATGTCTTCAAAAGAGGAAAAAACTCATGAAGAAAGGGATCCCAAGGAAGAAGAAAGGGTATTTCTGAAAGCTTTCTTGGATATGACTGAAATGGCAAGGATCCTCTATCAAGAAAGAAATGATAGGATTGCTGGAGAAGGATCTAAAAACAAAAAATAAGGAGAGGATTCCTCAGGAGGAAAGAAGGGTAATGATCATTCAAAGAAAGGGAATGGAGGAAATGGTGATCCACCATCTCTATCATCATCCTCTTCCTCAACATTTTCTTCTTCAACTTCGGAAAATTAGTCACATAAGTAAAAAAAAACTGGTAAAGATCCATTGTTAAAGCTTGATGTAAAATTTGAATTGCCAATGTTTAATGGTGATGTTAATGCAGAGAAATTAGATAACTGGATCAGACAACTGGAAGTCTATTTAAGGATTCAAAATTTGCATGATGATGACACCAAAATAGAACTAGCCTCACTAAGGATGGATGGAGCAGCATTGGTTTGGTGGGA
The DNA here is from genome assembly GCA_034641835.2 of Pinus albicaulis. Lineage (NCBI taxonomy): Eukaryota > Viridiplantae > Streptophyta > Pinopsida > Pinales > Pinaceae > Pinus > Pinus albicaulis. The sequence continues at coordinate 41,406 of JAXQQM020066197.1, forward strand.
AGCCAAAAACAGGGATGAAATCAAGAAACATGGTAAGATTTACTTATCATGGACTGAGTTTTTTACTTCAATCAAGAACAATTTTATCATCTTGTCCACCTTCAGAAGGCTATAATGAACTGGCAAAACTTTAGACAACTTAATGGAAGGAATGTGCAAGAATATACCTAGGAATTTAGGAGAAGAGCACTCTTACTTGGGGTAGATTTACAAAGCCAAGACACTTCGTTAAAGTACATAGGTGGTTTTCATAGTTACCTTAAACACACTATCCTAATGTTTAATCCTACTAGCTTAGATGAATTCTGTGTACATGCTACACATTTAGAGGCTAGAGGAAAGAATACTTTTGATGAGGGTAGAAACAAGTCTTTCAAAGGAAAGAACAAAGAGAAAACCTTTAAGGGAAAAGGTAAAAATAATGCATCTATCAAAAAAGAGGGTGAAAAGGTCATTTGTAAACATTGTTCAAAAGAGGGCCATGAAGAGAAAAACTGTTGGAAATTACGTCCTCAAAAAAGAACCCAGTTTAACAAAAACAAGGGAAAGAAGAAAACTGCAGCTACTACCTCTACACCACAAGATTTAGGTGAGGATTCAGGTGATGAAACCAAAATTGCAGCCATGGGTTTGAAAAGTGTGAAGGAAAAGGAAATAGAAACTAATGCAAGTATTAGTTCTTCAAACTATCATGTACAAGCTCTTAATGAGGAAGAAAGAATTGAATTGTTCTATGTGAGGGTAGTCTCAAAACATGCAAAAATTGACACACTGTTTTACAGTGGGTCACAAGCTAATATCATATCAAAAGACTTGGTCAAACAACTAAAACTTGAGACCATTCCACATCCAAAGCCTTATCCACTTGGGTGGATATGCAAGGATGCAAAATTACAAGTCTCAAGAAAGTGCATATTTCACTTTGCAATAACTGCACACTTTATTGACACAGTTGAACTTGATGTGGTGCTGCTTGATATATCAGGAATTGTTTTGGGAAGTCCTTACTTATTTGACAAGAAAGCGATCTTCCATCGCCATGAAAATAAATATCATCCTTTCAAATATGGCAAGGAGTATATTGTTAGAGCTCATCGCAAGAAGACAAATATAGCGATGGTAAATGCGGGATAGGTAAAAAGGTTAGTTAATTCAAGTAAGAGTTTTGTACTTCTTATGATCAAGACAAAGGTTGATGTGAATCATGAGTCATTTGAAAATTATGATCCCAATCTTAAATCAGAATTATATGATGTAGTTGATGCACATTATGAGATGTTTTAGGAACCAGCAGCTTTGCCTCCTAAAAGGGAGATTCAGCATGAAATCCATTTACATCTAGATTGTCCACTTCCTAGCATAGGCATGTATCACATGTCTATCATGGAGAATGCTGAAATAAAAAAGAAAATTAAAGAGTTTTTGGACAAAGGTTTCATAAGGCCAAGCACTTCGCCATGTGGGTCATCGATAGTGTTGATACCAAAGAAAGATGGAACTTGGTGTATGTGTGTGGACTTTAGGGCTTTGAACAAGATAATGGTAAAGAATCGTTACCCACTTCCAAAGATAGATGATTGGTTAGATCAACTGAAAGATGCTAATTATTTCACTAAGCTAGACTTAAATAGTGGTTATCATCAAGTTAGAATTGCAGAAAATGACATATGAAAGACAGCTTTTAAAACTAAACAAGGATTCTTTGAGTGGCTTGTTATGCCGTTTGGTTTACACAATGCACCTGCAACTTTCATGCGAGTAATGGATGATGTCTTACGTCCTTTTCTTGATGATTTCGTTATTGTCTACTTAGATGACATCTTAATTTTCAGCAAGACTAAAGAAGAGCATGTCATGCATGTTAAGAAAGTACTTGATTTTTTGAAGCAAAATCAGTTATTTCTTAAAATGTCAAAGTGTGAATTTGGAAAGACTTCTTTGGTTTATTTGGGACACATAGTAGGAGGAGGTGCTTTGAGAATTGATCCTTCCAAAGTAGAAGCCATTGTGAATTGGCCTACTCCCAAATCCATTACAGAGGTAAGAAGTTTTTTGGGTGCAACTCAGTATTGGAGGAAGTTTATTTCTAACTTCTCTGCCATAGCAGCTCCTATGCATGCAGTGACAAGTGTGAAGCGTGCTTTCCAATGGGGAGGCAAGCAACAAAAAGCTTTTGAGTCTTTGAAGGAAAATATAAGTTCAGCTCTGGTCCTTGCATTATCGTACTTAAGACAGCCATTCGAGATTCAGACAGATGCTAGTGATTACGCCATGGGTGCAGTTCACTTAGAGCATAGTAAGCCTATCACATTTCATTCCGAGACATTTAATGGTGGTGTTGTGAATTATCCTACATATGATAAGGAGTTGTATGCATTGGTACAAAGTGTCAAAAAGTGGAAACACTATTTGATGGGCAAAGAAACAGTTGTTCATACCGACCATCAACCTTTACAGTACTTGCAGTCGCAAAGTAAATTGCAGCAGTCATGACATTTTAGATGGACGGGCTTCTTACAACAATTTCACTTGGTAATAAGGTACAAGAAAGGTATTCTCAATAAAGTTGCTGATATTCTTTCAAGGCTTATTATTAGTGCTACTACTTTACTTAAGAATGATTCTATTGTACATGAGAGCTACATAAAACAGTATGCATCAGATGTTGATTTAAAGGATGTGTATGCTAACTTGAGTGAAGGGAATCATGTTGAGGAGAATGATTACCATTTGCATAATAATTTGATGTTTCATATGGGCAAGTTATGTATACCACAGGGGGAGAGACTAAGCATGATGAGAGAAGCTCATTCTTCTCTCATAGCTGTACATTTCGGGGTAAGCAAAACGGTGGCACATTTAAAGAGGTATTGTTTCTGGCCTCGCATGGTAGATTGTGTTTCACATTTCATTAGAGGTTGTTCATTATGTGCTACAAGAAAGCCTAGCAATAGGAAAATTGGTTTATATACGCCATTTCCGGTACCTTCTAGACCATGGGAAAGTGTTTCTATGGATTTTGTTGGAGGGCTACCATTATCTAGAAAGCAGCATGAATATCTTTATGTAGTAGTTGATCATTTCAGCAAGATGTGTATTCTTATGCCTTGTAAGAAATCTATAACTACTGCACAAACTACTGATTTATATTTTTAACATGTATGGGTTCATTATGGCTTGCCTAATTCTATTGTTAGTGATAGGGATTCCAGATTTGTTGGGAATTTTTGGTCCAATCTATGGAAGATGATGGACACCAAGTTGAAGAAGAGTACTTCTTTTCATCCGCAAACAGATGGCCAAACAGAGGTAGTGAATAGAACCATTGTACATATTTTGAGAGGTTATTGTAGCAAGCATCCCAAGCTTTGGGATGAGAATTTGCATTACATTCAGCATGCTTACAACTAGGCCAAGCACTCTTCTACAAATACTTCACCTTTTGAAGCTTGTTTTGGGTATTTGCCTAAGTCACCATTAGATTTCATTCTTGAGAAGGATGCTGCCATAGATGGGCATAGTGACATTGACAAATCTCGCATGTTCATTGAAAGAATTGAGCTCATACATCAGCAAGTTCAAGAACAACTTGAAAAAAGTCAAGGCAAGTACAAGAAGAGACATGATAAACATAGAGTTGATCATAAGTTTCAAGAAGGAGATGAGGTATGGTTGCATATTAGTAAGGAAAGAATGCAAGAAAAAGGTAAAAATCTTAAGCCTATTCATTATGGTCCATTCAAGATCCTTAAGAAAGTTGGAAATAATGCTTTTCAACTAGATTTGCCTTCATATATGCAAATGTATTCTGTTGTTAATGTGGAAAAATTACGTTTGTATGAACCTCCTTTAATTGTTGATTATGAAAGTGACATTAAGTTGCCATCCATAGAGGATTTCTCACCAGAATTTTTGGATGAGCTGAAAGAAGATGCTATCCTTGACAGAAGGACACACACTTCAAGGAGGGGAAATGTTGATTATGTTCGGGTTGGTCTTAAAGGCAGCAAACCGAGTAAGGCAAAATGGATGGAGGTGGAAAAGGTGAGGGAGTTTTACCCTCATATTCTTAACAGGCAATTGAAGGCTTTTGTGGGTCAAAAACCTTCCCAATGGGGAGGTATGATCAAGTGATCATGTCCTAATTAGAGAAAATGCTCAAAATTTTATTTGCTCAGAATTAGTTCAAACTAGAATGACAGGAAAGGTCTCGTCAAAAATATCCTGTAGTCGCGAACGACACTGAAAACAGATACTGTATGAGGAGGATATTCAGGTTTGAATTTTCTCAATTTTAGGGAAAAAAGCCCAATTTGTCTCAGTTTGACTTTGAATAAAAAAATTATTAAAAAAAGAATATTCCACAGAATATTTTGGGAATATTACAGAGAATATTCCATATAATATTCTGCAGAATATTTGGGGCGGACCAATGAACAGGCGCCACGTGGCCTGCTCGGAGGCTGCCACGTGGCCCCAAAAGTTCAAAGTTTTTTTTTATTGTGCGAAATTATCATATGGAATTGACGGGTTTGAACCCTGGTCGGGGCCCTGCCAGCCGGGTAGCTTGACTGGCTGAGCTGTCAGAATGAGTTAATTCTTATGGGTTACAAATGATATTTAAAGTTTAAACTGCAATGTGGCGGGGCCGAAAGGGGGCTAGTCCCTAAGGGCCAGCCCCTATCAATGAGACCTGGAGCGGAGACCAAGCCCTAACCCCAAGCCGGTAGAAAACATCACGGTTAGTTTAAAAGTGTTCACATTACCCGGTGGATATTGCATTGAACAGTTAATGTTACGGTTTTATAACCGTCCACCCGACGGTTTCGGCACGTCCGCATGTGGCCACGTCCAGCTCTACATTTAATGCCACATGTTAAACACATTGTTTCAATGGTGGAGTCCATCCAAATGTAGCACCGATCCATAAAATGGTGGAGCTATCTGTAGTTCCACGACAATTGGTGGAGGTTTTCTAGCCCTAAATGGGAAAAAGTTGTTTGGCTCATAACTTTGGCTAGGAGAGTCCTTTTAGAGTGAATTTTTTTTTTAATTTTGGGTAATTTGAAAATTCTAGAGCCAATGGTGCAGGATGCAGAGGCAACAGAGATCATCTGCAAGTACGTTTTCAGCAGATAATCTTGGAGAGCCATCAGGGCCTAGGGAGTGTTGGAAATGTATTGGGCTATGGTTAACCTTTGGAGGTGAAAAAAAAGCCCATCTTTACTGTTTTCAGTGTTTTGAACTCATTTCTACAGCTATTTTTGCCTGTTTAGGCTTTCTTCACACTATATAACTAGTTTTGAGCATAATAAGAGTAAGGACATGCCCATTTGGGGGCCTTGGACCCAATAGATGTAGCCCAGGAGGGGTGAACTGCCTTATCATATGCTCTGTTATATTCTGTGATTTATTTGATGTGTTTTATCAGAGTTAAAGATGTTAAACAGTAAAAAGAAATAAGCCTCCTATACACAAAAGACTCATAAATTCACCAAAAGCATTTTGTTCCAATTGAAAAACATATTAAACAGTTTGTACACATAATTTTATGGATAATGAATACCTTGCACCAGCAAAAAACTAGTTTCATTTCCATATCATTAGTGTTTACTTCTATTATTTCTTTAGGCACAAGTACCCAAGCTTCGCAAGGGCACCCCCTAGAAGTACTGCTGAAGTGATACAACGTCTGCCTCAGGTACCACGGGTATTCCCCCCCACAGTCACCTATGTGGAACCTAGGAATGGCAACTATGGGCACCAATCCATGTTAGAAGCCGGGCGGAATGTTCTTGAGGTTAGATCCAATAAATTGGAGAGGGGGTATCTCTCTTCTCTACCTTCACTTCCCCTCGCACTTGACTCTCTGGAGGAGAGCTTTCCCGGTCCACCTAATGGAGTTGGATTTCGCTCAATTAATCAACTTCTATGTTTTAGTTTGAGCGGCCTTGGAGAGTTAACTCTCCTCTCACCTAATCCAAGGCCCTACAACCTAGCTAGTTGGTGTATGACACTTAATAAAAACTTGCTAGTTGTTTTTAAATTATATCGCTTATTTTAGTTGGCTGTTATATTAAGTCACAAGGATATGGAAATGAAAATTGTGGTGTTTTTGACGCACAAAAGAAATTAATGAAAACCAAACTACATGAAGATGCAATATTTTCCTTTCGATGAAAATAAATTTCTACACGGGTTCTACAAGATTAATTTTTTTTTCTTTTTAGATAACAAACTCACACTCGCAAAATCTATGAAAAAGACTAAAAATGCTTAAGTGCACCTAATGCAAATTACTAAGAGCATGCCAATTCTAAGATGCAAAATCTAATCAAAGCAAAGAGAAATTTCCCATGAATCCTTCAGTTTTATACATTTTGGTTGTCCAGAAAGCTAGTTCTCAAAATCAGAAAAGACACCAAAATATGCTCAAAACAAGAGAAAGAAACCAATGACAATTCCCTTCCCAAATCAAGCCAAAAACCGAAAGCAAGAAATCTCAACAAAGCTTCAAAAGATGGAAAGAAACGAAAACAAAAATGCAAAACAAAAGCAATAGAAAAAATAAAATGTTTTTTGAAGCTTTTGAATTTTCTAAAAAGAAGAGCTCAAAGAGACCAAGAAAACTATCCAATTCCAAACCAAACAACTCTGAATTTCAAGCAAAACTTCCAAAAAATTCTCCAAATCTTATAAGGCCAACTAGTAGGATTCAGACAAGCAAAAAGAAGTCAAGAAACTCAATAATTCAGTCCAGAAGAATAGCACAAACTTGCAGCAAACAAAAACTTTAAAGAACCAAGAATGACTCTTCAAGAATTGCAACAAGACCTAGCCAAATGAACTCAAGAAAACCAACCAAAAGATAGGCAAAAATCGAAGTGCAAAGCAAGACACAAAGTGAGGAAAGAGTATATGAGCCAAAGCTCTCTGTCCTGATGAAGCAGAACAGCCAAGAATCCCCAGAAAGAGATCTTGGTACTCAAACCAGAAATGCAAGCACTAAAAACCAAGATTTGCCAAATAAGCTAGTCTTCACGCAAACAAGAGAGAAAAATACAAATAACCACTTTCAACAGAATCCAGAGACTAAAAAGACACTGTAGGAACAGGTCTCAACAGGAAGACAAGACCAAAAAATCCAGAAATCAAAAATTTCAAAATTTTCCCAGATATACGCGACTTATCAGTTTTACAACAAGCGTGCATACGCAACTGTATCAAAGGAAACCCGCGTATACGGGACCTCCTTTGAAGCAAACTGCGTGTATAAGCGACTGTGTATAGACAAACCCGCGTATGAAAAAGCAAATATTGAAAAATAAAAAAGATCAAGCCTGGATAAAGAACCAGGTCTTCAGACTGACTGAGAAAAAGTTAATTGGACTGGAAATAATGATTAAAACTATTGGAAACCTTTCAAAGAGACGAAACCACCCAACAAGGGAATCACAAGAATGCGCTCCCCAGTGGAGTCGCCAGTTCCGTTTCGGGAAATAACTCCGTAGAGGTTTGTTGGGTCTAAACCTCCACAGATCAGAGCATGCTATTCAGAAGGACTCACACACAACCACATTTTCATACTGAAAACTAAATAACAACGATAGTAGAACTCACCCGTAATCCTACATTCGATGTAGATCCCGCGGGGTCCAAACCCCCAGCAACCCTTCTTCTCCGTCTTCAACCTGAAAATCAAGAAAGAGCATACACGGAACCCTAGTTGTACAATATATATTACTCCTAAATGTTAGTGTAATCCATGTGAAACATTAAATAAACAATCATAAATACTTAATAATCAATCCTTTCACATATACGAAAAGACATTAACACATAAGTTCAGGAACAAGATGGTTCTTCATTATTACGAACAGCATGTACAGAAATAATAAGTGGAGAGATCACCTGAATCCTTCCGCGATCCTCGAACAGACCGTCGTCTGGATTCGTCCCACCCTTGCCTCGCTAAGAAACTTTCAAAACTTGTGCACACGAGATGACATATAAACTGATGTACATCTCCAGGAAACAAGGGTTTCCTGCAATAATCTAGGAAAGTGCAGGAGGCACGGGAAATCAGACTTGAATTGGGATTCCAACAGAGTATAATATCTATGAATTTCTCTCTCTCCCTTAGGCCATACATGTGAGGGGCTTTTATACTCCCTCAAAGTGGTTTCAATCAGTTGGAAACAGTTGGCCACGTGCTGGGGTGGTTGAACTATGGGAGTAACCATCAACCCAGCCACGAAAATCGGGAATTTTATATATTTTTTAATGATTTTAATGGCATATGTGGAAAAGTACATATGGACTCGCGTATACACGTGGAAAAGTCTGGGCATAACTGCGTATGGGATTTTTAACACTGTTTTTTAGTGAATTTGATCCAAGTCTATGGGAATGGGTGCCCAAGGCCATAAAAGCAATCATGAATCATATGAAGGTGAAAAATGATGCTATAACAGTCTGTAAAGGGCCAACAAGATTTGGGATCTCATCCTTTCTTTGAAAGGTGACATATCCTGTAAATACCCCTACAGTCCATCTCTGTATTAGAAATAAGAGGTTCTCACATTTCAGATCACCATTTTTGAAGAATTCAAAATTCATAGATTCTTGGTGATTCCACTAGACTTATGAAGAACTTAGATGCTGTCGTTCTTGTTTCAAGGTATGCATGGATAAATTTTTCAGGAATTCATGGTTTCCCAAATCATTTTCCTAGGGATACATATTTTTTAAGGAATGGTCCAAAATTCAATGGAGAAGATTTGAGTTTAACGTTGAAGCATATATCAGATTTATGTGATTTTACCGAGCTTGTTAGAATAAAACATGAAGATGTTTGCATTATGTTGTTCTATGATTAATTTCAAGGGAAATGGATTGAAAGCTTTCCTGTTAGATCTATTAAGTCATTTGCAGACTTTTGGCTTATGTTTTTGGAGGAATGGATAGACAGAATAGAGTTGGTGGCAAAATCTCCTTCAATTCAAGGTTTCAAACAATGGAATGACGATCATCTTAGTGAAGAAATAGATGAAAATTTTTCTTTGTCCTTCTCTTCTTATCTAAAATCATTTGAGTGCAAGACAGAAGATAAGACGAAATTTTTGGATGAAGTTGCTAAGAACATTGAGAAAGACATTGAAGGCTTACAAGGTCAAATTAAATCATATAGAATTCATGATCATGATCATTATTTTCAAAAGCTTTCTATGACAGAACACAAAGAGAGAGTGTTTCTACCTTTCTCCTTTGAGATTGAGGAAGAATGCACTGTTTTTGAAAATCTGTTTGAAAATCAGTTTGAGAGCACACAACTGATGTGATAAAAGCATGTATGTGTGGTCCAAAGTCTTAGAATGTCATGAGAAGTTTCAAACAGATTATGTCTTCTATGGTTCTATAACTAATTACATTGAAAATATTCACTGTTCAGATTTCCAGTTACAGTGTAAAAAGCTTGTTTTTTCATAAGTTAAAAAACCTAACTTCTAAATGGATGATTGGACCTTTAAACCATGAAATGAGACTTCTAAACTTAATTTGGAAATGGAAATGATAAATTTGAGACTTCAACCCTATCAATTACCCCTTTAAGCATGAAATGACTCAAAACCTATTTAAGACCATGACTAGAAACAAGGTAAGCTTTCGAAGTTTAGAAATTTTTTTAAGGTGATAACAGTGGCTCCAATTGGGATAGTGTGCCCTTGTGGTACACTAAGAACCGGTAGCTCTAGTGCTACTATCCATCCTTTAAAATAAAACTCTGACATTCTGCCCAATCTCCTTCAAAATTTTATGGCCTTCACCTTGGGCTCAAATTTTATGGTCTCTGCAAGAAGCACTTAAACTGTACCTACTAAAAATGCCCAGTCAACCTACCTTGAGCTTATTTGCAAATTCCTACTTACCTACCCTATCAGCTGCAATCTCCATTTGTAGCTCGAGGAACATAAAAATTCCAATGAAGCCAGTCATTGATCTGATCTGACACTTGGATCCCTTGACTGTGCTTGAAGCAAAAATAAACATGATACTGAAATAACTGAGGCAACATGAGATGTATCTGATCTTCAAGATGAAAATATAACTGGAAATCTGAACAGTAAATCTTTTCCATGTAATTAGTTATAGAACCATAGAAGACATAATATGTTTGAAACTTCTCATGACATTCTAAGACTTTGGACCACACATACATGCTTTGATCAACCAGATAAGACATCAGTTGTGTGCTCTCAAACTGCTTTTCAAACTAATTTTCAAAAACAGTGCATTCTTCCTCAATCCCAAAGGAGAAAGGTAGAAACACTCTCTCTTTATTGTCTGTCATAGAAAGATTTTGAAAAGAATGATCATGATCATGAATACTATATGATTGAATTTGAACTTGTAAGCCTTCAATGTCTTTCTCAATGTTCTTAGCAACTTCATCCAAAAATTTCATCTTATCTTTTGTCTTGCACTCAGATGATTTTAGATAAGAAGACAAGGACAAAGAAAAATTTTCATCTATTTATTCATTAGTATGATCATCATTCCATTGTTTGAAACCTTGAATTAAAGGAGAGTTTGCCACCAACTCTGTTCTATCTATCCATTCCTCCAAAAACATAAGCCAAAAGTCTGCAAATGACTTAATAGATCTGACAGGAAAGCTTTCAATCCACTGTTTACATTTCCCTTGAAATGAATCATAGAACAACATAGTGCAAACATCTTCATGTTTGATTCTAAGAAGCTCAGTAAAATCACAGAAATCTGATATATGCTTCTTAGTTAAACTCAAATATTCTCCATTGAATTTTGAACCATTCCTTAAAAAATATGTATCCTTGGGAAAATGATTTGGGAAACCATGATTTCATGAAAAAATTATACATGCATACCTTGAAACAAGAATGGCAGCATCTGAGTTCTTCATAAGTCCAGTGGAATCACCAAGAATCTATGAATTTTGAATTCTTCAACAATGGAGTTGCCAAGGTAGTTGTACAGCCTCGAAAATATTTCTGAGCTCCTGCTACCTTCAAGAGTTCAGCTTCATGATTTTTCGGGAGATGTATATCTTCAGACTCTCGGCAGACGCACCAAAATGTTATCACCAAAATAGGACCTTGATAGGCTACTCATCAAGTCAATCTCAGTGTAAATATTTTAAACCAATATTTTAGCTAAGGCTTAGCCTCCTCAGCCTGAGAGGGCTCTCTCAAGGGTTAGTGATATTGATTAAAGATGTAGATAGATGGCTAACTCTATGGTTTATGAATTGTCATGTTTATAGGTTGAAAGATGGAGACTTGCTACCATTGGGCTATGGAGTCAGTGACTGTTATAGCATCATTTCTCACCTTGACATGATTCATGATTGCTTCATGGCTTTTGGGCACCCATTCCTACAGACTTGGACAAATTCACTTAAAAACAGTGTAAAATCCCCCATACGCGACTATGCCCGTGTTTTTCCGCGTGTATACGTGAGTACAGCTAGACTTTTCCGCGTATGCCATTAAAATGATTAAAAAATATATAAAAAAATCCCTAATTTCGCGCTGGGTTGATGGTTACTCAGGTAGTTCAACCACCCCAGCCCGTGGCCAACTGTTTCCAACTGCTGAAACTACTTGGAGGGACTATAAAAATCCCTCATATGTATGGCCTAAGGGGGAGAGAGAATTATTGATATTATACTCTGTTGGTATTCCCTATCCAAGTCTGATTCCCCGTGCCTCCTGCACTTTCCTAGTTCATTGTAGGAAACCCTTGTTTCCTTGAGATACACATCCCTTTATATGTTATCTCGTATGCACTAGTTTGGAAGGAGTCTTAGCGAGGCAAGGGCTGGACGGATCCGGACGACGGTCTGCGAAGGCCTTGGAAGGATCAGGTGATCTCTCCACTTGTTACTTTTGTACGTGCTATTTATAATACAGAAGTATCATGCTGTTCCCGAAATAAACGTGTTAGTGTATGCTTTTATGTATGAGAATATTTGTTATACAAGCATTCATTATGATTTATTTAATGTTTTATATGAATCTCACTGACATTCAGAGTAGATATATGCTGTACAACCTGTCCTTTGTGCTGGTTTCTTCTTGTTTCTTAGGTTAAGAAGGAAGGACGGTTGCTGGGGGTTTGGACCCCACGTGGATCTACTTCAAACATAGGACCTACGGGTAACTCTCTCATTCTGCTCTATTTAGTTTTTCTGAACGTGCATGGTTGTGTGAGTCTCTGTTAAGTAGCATGCCCCTGCTATGTGGAGGTTGTATCCCAACCAACCTCTAGGGTGTTAATTCCCCGAAACAGAACTGGCGACTCCGCTGGGGATCACATTCTTGTGATTCTCCTGTTGGGTTGTTTCAGCTGTTTGGTAGGTTGCCAACAGTTTTATCTTTCATTTGCAGCCCAGTTTATTTTCTTGCAGTCAGTCTGAAGTCTTGGTGTCTTTTCCAGGTTTGTTCTTTTTGTTTTTTCATTATTTAACTTTGCATATGCTCCTTCTTTTGCACACAGTCACGTATACACGCTAGTTTGTCTGAAGGAAACCGCGTATACGTGAGTTTCCCTTAGAACAGACGCGTATGCACGCTGGTTGCATAGCGGTGAAGTAGCGTATACCTAGGCAGATTTTGAATTTTTGAGTTTCTTGAATTTTTGGTCCTTTCTGGCTGTGGAGACTTGTGTCTACAGAGTCTCTGTACTTACTGGAGTGTGAAGGAAGTGGTTTCATGTCTTTTCTCTCTTTCGTTTGAGTGGAAACTAGTCTTTTGGCAAAAGTGTTGTTTCTGGTGCTGGCACTTCTGGATTGAGTTCCAAGATCGCTTTCTGAGCATTCTTGGCTGTTCTGCTTTATCAGAACAGAGAGCTTCTGCTCACTAACTCACTCCTATCTTTGTGTTGTGCTTCGCATTGCAATTTTTGCTTCGTTTTTGATTGGTTTTCTCGAGTTCCATAGGCTAGGTTTTGTTGCAATTTTCGAAGAGCTTTTCTTGCTTCTTTGGATTTTTTGTTTGCAGCGAGTTTGCACTATTTTTCTAGGCTGATTGGCTGAGTTTTTGGTCTTCTCTTTCTCTTATTGATCTTGCTACGAGTTGGCTTTATAAGGTTTGGGAGCATTATTGAAGTTTGTGCTTGAAATTCGGTCTTATTTGGTTTGGATTTTGGATAGTTTGTGCTTGGTCTTTTTGAGCTCTTGCTTTATAAAACTAAAAAGCCCAAAAAACATTTGTTTTTCTTTTTGTTTTTGCATTTCAAAAACTCAAAAAAACATTTTGTCTTGTTTTTGTTTTTGTTGTTGCATTTTCATTTTCGTTTTGCCATATCTTTTGGAGCTTTTGTGAAGTTTCTTGCTTCTAGTTTTTGGCTTGATTTTGAGGAGGAGTTGTCATTTGATTTCTTCTTCTTGTTTTTAAGTGTTTTTGGTGTCTTATATTAAGAGTTCTTGTTTTCGAGAACTAGCTTTTTGGGCCATCAAAAAAGAGTTAAAACTGAAGGAGCTTTTTGGGAAATTTCACTCTGTTTTAAGAGATTTTTGCATCTTAGGATTTACATGCTTGTAGTAATTTGCATTAGGTGCATTGAATCATTTAGTTAGCTTCTTAGTTTTTGTGAGTGTGAGTTTTATTTTTGAAAAGAAAAATACAATTTTTAGTCTCGTAGAACCTGTATAGAGATTACTTTTCATCGAAAGACAAAGAACTGCATGTGCATGTAGTTAAGTTTTTATTAATTTCTTTTGCATCAAAACACCATACATTTCATCTCCATATCCTTGTGACTTAATATAACAGCCCTTAAAATAAGCGATTTAATCTAAAATCAACTAGCAAGTTTTTCTAAGTGTCAATCACCAACTAGCTAGGTTGTAGGGCCTTGGAATAGGTGAGTGGAGAGTTAACTCTCCAAGGCCGCTCAAACAAACATAGAAGTTGATTAAATTGAGCGAAATCCAACTCCGTGAGGTGGACTGGGAAAGCTCTCATCCGAGAGTCAAGCGCGAGGGGAAGTGAAGGTTGAGAAGAGGGATACCCCCCCTCCGATCAGCTGAATCCGACCTCAAGACCGTTCCGCCCAGCTTCTGATACAGATTGGTGTCCATAGTTGCCTCTCCTAGGTTCCACACAGGTGACTACGGGGGGGAATACCCGTGGTACCTGAGGCAGACGTCGCATCACTTTCAGCAGTACTTCTGGGGGGTGCCCTTGCGAAGCTTGGGTGCTTGAGCCGGTAAAGGCTGTCGTTAGGAGGTCGGCGTAACTGTTTCTGATACCTTCGCTGGTTGTTCTGGGCCCTAATCATCCCAGACTGCTTTCGGAAGGCCCTATACTTCGCTTTCCTGTATTTTGGTGTCCGGTCCTCATCACCCGGAGCGGAAATACTTGGAGGTTGTTTGCTTGCTGTTTCTCAGGGATTTTTATTTTAGTGAGTGCTCTTTGCTCCTAGCTTGCCTAGCTTTTCACTTTTTTGAGTCTAATTAATAAAATCTATAAAAGTGGCTGATCAAGCGCCTCGACGTTCGAGGAGAATCCGGGGGTTATCTCCCGAGAGTGCAGAGCCTTCTTCGAGAAGGCGTAGGAGAGATTTAGCAGGTGGTTACCACCCTGTGGAATCTGACGCTGTGGAGAGAGATCCTCCACCAAGGTCTGAAGGTTTTGTAGCTGATTCTGGTGTCGGTTCCGAGAGGAGCGTTCCGCTCACCTCGCGAGTTCTTTTTCCTCAGGAAGAAGATTTTCAGATAGAAGATATACTTGAGCCTCCTGCTACAGGTTCATCTCCTCTTCCTCCTGATTATCCGTTTGTTGTTCAGTACATCGGACCGGAGTCTGAGAGACCGCCGGATCTTCCATATCATTCTTATCTTTCGATGGCCACGACTGGGAACGCGGCTTCTACCGTGAGTGCTGCAGGCATTCAGACTCCTTCTTCTGTCGAGGCAGGGGGCACTATTGCTTCATCTTTGATTGCTTCTAGCACTGCTATGTTTGGCTCTGGGTTCACCCAAGCATATGCTTCTCATTCTGGTCCCTTCTGTTCAGGGATGTCCATTAGTGGAAATCCCTCTTTTTCCTTTTTCGCCGGTGCAGCTGGATCTACACCCATGTCTAACATGGCTAGTGGATCAGCTTCGTTTCAGGGTTTCCCCTTTGGGACTGGGCATATTCCCAGTCCCAATCCTTCTTTAGGGTCATTTCCTTTTACGTCCCAGACCCAGAGTTTCAACCCTTGGGCTCAGGGGCCAAGTTCGACTGCTTTTATGGGATGGAATCCTATGTTTGCAACGTCGGGGGCAGGGAATCAGTTCATCGCGAGTCATCAAGGGAATGCTTCTTTCCTTTCGAGGCATATCATACTTGTATTCTCCTCCATTTAATGTCAACCTTTCTTTACTGTGGGCTTTCTTCACCATATACTTTGTTGTGGAACCGGTCTTGCCTTGTAATCTCAAGATGTCTTTCTCCATTTTCTACGAGTCCTTTCTGGCAGCCTGGTGCCTTATCAAATCCAGGCTATTCTTTTCAGAATGTTGGGAATCCATCCCCTCAAGGATGGAATTCTCAAGCTCCACCTCGCTTACCGTTTCTGGCAACGTTAAACTTGCCAGATTTGTCGAAGTTAACTAATGACCCAATTCGTTATAGTCCGGGGTGGCCTCCGGTCCCGACCAAACTTCCTTCAGACATTCCAAAGTTTTAAGGTAAGAATGGAGAGGATCCGGCAGACCACATCACCACTTTCCACTTATGGTGCTCTTCGAACTCCCTGATTGATGACTCGATTAGGTTGAGATTATTTCAACGCACCCTAACTGGAAATGCTGCCAAATGGTATATCGAGCTCACTGGGGGCAGTTTTGCCACATTTGGAGAACTGGCTGTCACATTTCTAAACCATTTTCAGTTGCCTGTCAGATATGAGGCTGGGACCGAACTCCTGGCTAATTTTAAGCAAGATGAGGCAACTCACATTTCTGATCATATTCAGGAATGGAGGAGAAGGAAGAGGCTTATCAAAGCCCATATTCCAGGTGAGTTCCTTCTCGAGTGGTTTTTGAAATCGCTTCAGTCAGACATTTCAAAGGATGTATCCTTATCAGGGGTATATTCCGAGGAGCAGGCCATCTTTAGGGCCCAGCAGTTAGAACTGATCTATTCTCAGTCTGGGGTACTTTATAAGTATTTGCCCAATGCTCCTCGCTCCAAGTTGGATTTATCGAAACCTAAACCGGGTCCGCATGGTGACGGGCTTATCGGATCGGTCAGTAGTAGTGCGTGCCCCGCCCGCTTTCTCAATCGGCAGCAGTTTGCCCTTACAATCGCTCCTTCCGGGCCGTGCTCGTCGATTCATCACCTTCCCGCCTTTTGCCCACAAATGTCGTTCATCTTACAGCCTATGTTGGAAATCAACAATCCGAAAGGAAGAAGAAGGGATGAAATAATAAGAATAAGGGCAAGAACGGGAAGGGTAATGCAAATAAAACCAACGAGCGTGTTGGTGAGGGTCAAAAGGAGAAAAATAAAGTGAAGTTTCCATGCAAGCTTTGTACTGGAGACCATCTCACGCACCTTTGCCCTAAAATTCAGGATGCTCAGCGCCTGTTATCTTAGCAGGGTTCTTCTAGTTCCCAGGCTGTGCTAACAAACCCTTTTCCCCAAGGGCAGCAATTAGTTGTTGGCGCGAACCAAAATCCTGGGGCTTCCTCTGGAGGTACCCAGGAAGGGGAAATTCCATCGAACATCTTTATGATGAGTGCTCACGTGGATGTCGCTACGAGATCCCATGATTATGGCGGAGAGGAATCTTCGAAAGCTAGGGAAGTTCCTGATGCTACTGAGCCGCTTCACATCACGAAGCCAACTGTTGAGTCTATGCCTCGGATGCCAAAAGCATCTTCTAAGCGGTCTACGATTAATCCAAACGCGAGGGTTGCCCAGAACTACTCGATTGTAGAAGATCTGGCGCAGAGTCCTTGTGCTATGTCAGCTTTAGAGGTACTCCAGTCTTGTCCGGCTCAGCGCAGTGCTTTTCTCACTGCCATTGGGGCTGTTGATCCGAAAAATTCTCTTCTGATTACTTTTGATATGACTAATTTTAAGAATAGACTTCCTCATCACATGGCTTTTCACATTAAATCGTCGTATCAAAAGTGTAATATCTTTCGAACGGTTGTTGATGAGGGTGCTTCTACATGCGTGATGTCTCTCGTGTGTTGGAAGACACTTGGATCTCCCAAAGCTGTTCCATCTAGCACTGTTCTTACTGCATTTGATGGTCATTCTCACAGACCCCATGGTATTGTCCCAGCTTTGCCCATCTGTGTTGGGGGAAAAACTGTCAACATAGAGGTTGAGGTAGTGGATGCAGCCTTGGACTACAACCTTCTGTTGGGGAGGAACTGGATCTATGAGATGGATGCCATTGCATCCTCACTATTTCGAATTGTATGTTTCCCCCACGAAGGGAGGATCGTTACAGTGGATCAATTGGACTGTCCTCCTGTAGACCTGGATGCGCCTTCTGACTCATTTGTTCCTAAGTTGGATAATACTAAGGCGCCTGTTGAGAATCTAGGAGTTGGAATGTATTCTTCCCTGATGGGTACTTTCGATCTTCCTCCTCCTAAGGTGTCTATTAATGCTATTTCATCCTCCAAGGCTCCCCTTCGAAGAGAGTTCTTTCGAACTCATTATTTTTTGGACCCTTGGACCTTACCTTCTCCAACAGCCACATTGGAAGAAGGGCAAGTGGGTGGAATGGCATTCCCGATTTCTGCAGCTGAGATTGCATATCAGTCTGTTGTTGACACTGCAGAGTCTGATCCAGCTCCTCTTTCGCAGGAAGAGTTGGATGGTGATGTGGCTCCGGCTTGGACGCTTACTTCTTCTTCTGCCCAGGATTGTCTAGATACCACTCTTCCATCTGAAGAGGCCATCCTGGAAGCGATGACGGGTATAGATAGACCGTGGGATGATTTGCATCATCGGTCTTACTTCCTACCTGACTTGAGCGAAGTCGAAACAAGTTTTCCAAGTTCTCAGTCTCCTGGACCTGTTCACCCAGTCTTGAGCCCTTTAGCACCAGCACAGGTTCATGCTAAAGGGAACATGGCTGTGATCTCTCCTACTATCCCGGTGAACATTTCCAGGGATCCCAATATTGTCGAGAATGTCTTCATTGGAGCTGAATGTTCCCGTGAAGAGGTTCAAATCTATACCGAGCTCTTCAAAGAGTATAGGGATGTATTTGCTTGGTCTTATGAGGAAATGCCTGGCATAGACCCATCTATAGTCCAGCATGAGATCAAGACGTATGAAAACGCTAATCCGGTCAGGAAAAAACTTCGTCCGGTTAATCCTAGGAAGGCAGCAGCTATCAAAGCTGAAGTTGAAAAGCTGCTTAAGGCGGGATTCATTTTCCCAATTCCTGTGACTGAATGGGTTTCAAACCCCGTTCCGGTAGATAAAAATCAAGGAACGATTCGAGTGTGCATCGATTTCAGAGACCTAAATAAGGCATGTCCTAAAGACAATTACCCCACACCATTCATCGATCAGATTATTGACGAGTGTGCCGGTAACGAGATTTTCTCCTTCATGGACGGTTTCTCTGGTTATAATCAAATTACTATCCGTCCAGAAGATCAACATAAGATCGCATTTATTTGTCCCTGGGGTACGTTTGCATATAAGAAAATGCCTTTTGGTCTTAAAAATGCTGGAGCTACCTTTCAGCGGGCCATGTCTTACGCCTTCCACGACATCAAGAAGATTATTGAGGCATACTTGGATGATCTAGCTGCTCATTCTCGAAAGAGGATGGATCATCCTGGTCACCTCCGGAAAATTTTTGAAAGATGTTGTTTTTATAAAATTCGTTTGAATCCGAACAAGTGCGTTTTCGCGGTAACATCCGGTTGGCTGTTGGGATTTATCGTGTCTAGGGAAGGGATAAGGGTAGATCCCTTCAAGGTTGAGGCAATACTTCGGTTGCCTCCCCCGTCTTCAATTCATCAGCTTCAAAGTCTCCAAGGGAAGTCTAATTTTCTTCGGAGGTTTATCGTCAACTATGCTGAGATTACAAAGGGATATATGAGACTGTTGAAGAAAGGAGTTCCTTTTCTTTGGGACGACTACGCTCAACGCTCATTCAATGCCTTGAAGAAGGCATTGACCTCTGCTCCTTTACTGAGTCCACCTGATTATAGCAGAGATTTTCTTTTGTATCTGGCTACAGCAGAATCTACCATCGGTATGGTTCTGGTTCAGGAAGATGATGCTCTTGCAGAGCATGTTATTTACTACCTTAGTCGAGGACTGGTAGGACCTGAACTTCGATACACTCCGATAGAAAAATTAGCCTTAGCAGCAGTTCATGCTGTGCAGCGACTCCGAAATTACATTATTCTTCGCAAAACTTATGTCTTGGCAGCTGCCAATCCATTTCAGTTTGTCCTCAGCAGGTGAGTGATTGGGGGCAAATATAATAGATGGATTGTGATTTTACAAGAATTTGATCTCGAGTTCATGTCTGCCAAATCCAAGAAGTCATTAGTCTTTGCGGAATTGATCTCTGAGTTGCCTTGTGGAGAGGAGATGATCTATGATGAGTCCTTTTCGGACGAACACTTGTTTCTGATCTCTCCACAGGATCCTTGGTATTGGGATATCATTGTGTATCTCCAGACTGCGAAGTTTCCCTCTTCTTTTTCGAAAGATGAGCGTCGTAAGCTGCGTCACTTAGCCAAGAATTATCTGATTATTGGTGATGCTTTGTACCGTTGAGGGGTTGATTCAATCCTAAGACGCTGCTTAAATTTCGAAGAAGCTGAGGCTGTGCTCAATGATTCTCACAGTGGAGCTTGTGGGGGTCATTTATCTGGGCTTGCTACAGCCCAAAAGATTTTGCGTGCTGGATACTTTTGGCCCTCGATTTTCAAATATTGTATTGAATCGGTCAAAAGGTGTCATCCTTGTCAGGTGTATACTCGAAAAATGCGCGCTCATCCAGCTCCGCTTTTTCCAGTCGTTACTGTCGATCCTTTTACAAAGTGGGGTATTGATTTTACTACTTGTAACCCGCCTTCGGAAAAAGGTCACAAGTACATTATTGTAGCAGTAGACTACTTTACGAAGTGGGTCGAGGCTATGCCTACTTTTGGGAAAGATGGTGAGACTGCAGCTTTGTTCCTTTTCAACCAAGTTATCGCTCATTTTGGTATACCTAGAGAGATTGTCACTAACCATGGTAGTCATTTTCAGAATAGTATGATGGCTGAGTTGGCTCTCAAATTGGGTTTCCGGCAGGAGCATTCATCTCCATATTATCCTCAGGCCAATGGGCAAGTGGAAGCCGTGAATAAATCCTTGAAGACAATTCTTCAAAGGACAATTAATAAACATAGATCCAACTGGCATATTATGCTATATCCTGCACTTTGGGCATACAGGACGTCAGTGAAAACTGCAACTGGCTTTACTCCGTTTCAGTTAGTCCACGGGGTGGAATCCGTATTTCCTATTGAATGCGAGATTCCTTCCCTTAAATTAGCTGTTGAGCTTCTTCCTGACACTTCTAGTCTGGCAGAGCGGCTTCTTCATCTGGAACATCTCGATGAGCAGCGTCGGGATGCTGCCATGATGAATGAAGCACATAAAAACCGAGTCAAAGTTCAATACGATAAGGCGGTTAAGCCTAGGGTCTTTTCCGAAGGTGACCTTGTTTTGGTCTATGCCCAAGAAAAATATGCCTTGGGGGCAAGAAAGTTTAAGTCGATGTGGTATGGCCCCTATATCGTTAAAAAAGTACTTAGCAAAGGAGCGTATACCTTGGTTGACTTCGAAGGGAACGAGTTGCCGGAGCCCCGAAATGGGCTCTATTTGAAGAAGTATTATGCCTAGGCTTTGGCCTGGCATATTGCTTTTGTATATATTTGTAGTTTTGTTTTGTACATATCTGATTGATTTTCGATTTTTGATGAGTTGGTGATGTTTTTTGATCTGCTTTGGCAGGTTGTGTTGGATGTCATGAGTCATTTTGGTTTCGCCGATGGTGCTAGTAGACACACCCGGAACTTAGCTTCCGCGGCTTGGGTGCTTCATTATCCTTCCGGTCAGCTGTTGGTATCAAGAGGGGTATGCATTGGTCCTACTTCCAATAATGTAGCAGAATACACTGCATTCATTCATCTACTCTCGGAGGCAATATCTTTGGGTGTTGATTCGTTAGTAGTTTTCTTGGACTCCCAGCTGGTGGTGTCGCAGTTGAACAACACTTATCGGGTACGAGATCCTTTTTTATTACGATTGTTTTTGAGGATACGTTTGTTACAAAGGTCATTTCAATTTTTAACATTCATTCACATTCCTCGAGCTGACAATTGGTTTGCTGACTCATTAGCTAATCAAGCATTAGATTGGCACATTAATCATTCCATACAATAAATTTTTAATCATCAAAAACATCATACATTTGATACATTTATCACATCACATCAAATATCGCTGTATATATATCATCGGAGTGTCAAAAAACTTTACAAAATTTGGATCCATAATCTCGTACAAAACTTGGGCTTATGCCCTATCATGTTCAGTCTCAAAAAGAATATACAGTCATCTAATATATAAAATCTGTCTACTCCTGAGGACCCTGCCCAGAAGTCGCGTTCCTATAGAACATAACTGCAGTGGCCACACGGCGGAATAGTCTAACCCAGTCTCGTGGTACTCCTACCACCCGTCTCTGGATGGCTTCCGGCAAGTCCTCCACGGCAGCCATAGGGATTTGGCGGGTCAATCCCTCCAAGTTTCTCTGCACAGCCTGGAGAGTCCTGTCGGAATCCACTGTCTCTGCCTCACCCCTGCGACGCTTATGGCACGGTAGGCCCTCAGGACGAACTGTTCCAACATCTGAAACATGATCATTTTTAATTGTCAGTCATTATGAATCCAATCAAAAATATATTTTCATTTTTTCATACATATTTGAAAAAATCCAAAAAAATCATATAAGTAAATTTTTTTTGCAAAACTTACCGACTGCTCCCCATGCTGTGCCAGGTGGAAGAACTAGATCCGGATCTCCACGAAAATCCATCCCGGCATAGGGATAGTCGTCCACTGCGATGATCTGTTCTCCCCACCACAGGAAGAACTCATCGTCCCACGTCGTCCGGGGTACCTCACTACCCCCCAGTCTCTTCATCATGTCTGCCCAACGAGCAATTCTTGGGTCCTGCGGGCTACTGATAGTCGAGATGACTCTGGGTCTCAAAGCTGGAATCCTCTCAAAGAAGAATGTTGTCAAAATGGTCCCATAGCCAAAATTTTTGGTCTTTGCTTGGCGAATAGAGGTCAGCTGTTGTTTCATGTTCAGTAGCAGGGCTGTGCACCAATCGTAAACATGAGTCAAACACTCTACATCTATACTCATTTGCGTCTTGGACGCTTGATGTAGTGAGGCAGATCCTGCCACTCTGCTGATGGTGAAAAGGAGGATCTTCATGTGCAAATCCCTGATATCTCTAATTGCAATTTGCGTTCCAACCTTTTTGGAATTATCTACGCAATATACGTGGACATAATATTCCACGGTTAACCCTCCCAGTGGTTTTCCGTGCAGGTCTACTGGTTCTCCCCTCCTGGAGAGTCCAGTGATGAAATATATATCCTCCACTTCAATGCGTAGTGGCATCTGATCAATTATGAAGCAATCCTGATCTGGTTCCCAGTAATTTATGAACATTTCTAGCAATCGCACATTTCTTTTCATATTGGGCATTTTAAAGAATTTGAACAACCCGCAATTTCGGAGGATATTTTGTGTTGCGCGATCCTGCATGACCTCTTGGTCTATTGCGCTATGCTCACGTTCCCTCCATGAGATGGTCATCCTGAGAAATTTTATCAAATTATGCATTAGCCACGCTTTTTAAGTTTCGGCCCTGCGCATACGCGGTTTTTCTTTTACACAGTCGCGTGTATACGCGGGTTTCCTTCAATAAACCCGCGTATGTGCAGGTACGCATATTTTAGCAAGGGTTTTAAAGCAAAAAATCACTTAATTTTAATTTCCAAACGGACAAAATGAATAGACAGGATGATTAAGGAGCCTACCTGAAGTTTCGCTGAGTTCCGACGGTCGGTTGTTCCTGATTTGACGAAAGAAGTTTTTAGCTCCAGAGCACTTTTTCCAAATCAGCTATGCAATAATGAGCCAAATGAGAGGTAATTTGTCTATTTATGGCTAAAAAGTTGAAAATTTTTGCAAAAATTCCTTATGCTTATTTTTTTTTCGATCTATCTTATGCTGTATAATTCGATTGCTTGGAAGTGCCCAGTTTGGTATGTTTTCAGGTACATTTTGATGATTTTGAGATTTTTCCCGGTTTTTGATCCATGATTTCCGACTCGTCACGGCAGGTATATGATCTTCACTGGCATATAGGTTAGGGAATCACTTTTCGTTGCATCTTGCATACTAGCCTCCATACTGATCACTTGCCTTAGGGTCGATCCCATCAGGTCATGAGTATTACACCCATTTCACTCGCCGATTATTTAATCATGACTTGATGGTACAGCCTTCCTTTACATGGGCTTCCTAGTTAGTTCCTCGCTATCACTTGTTGCCCATGCCGCTTTTTATGTAGGCTCGGGAGTCCTCTTTAGTCCCGCCATGTCTTTCGTGTTGAAGCTTCATTCTTCTTCTTCATCACTTATCATTTTTCTGGCTTATACCCTAGAGGCTCCCTGGTGTCGTTAAGTTGTATTACTGCATTGCATATTGGCTACTTGTTTATCCTGGCCTTTAGCCAGCTTCATTTGGACTCGATGTTTAAGCCAACTTTTGACCTTGACTATTTGTACAAGTTAACCATTGCATGCACTTAGCTATCACGACTTGACACCCTTTTACCCATGGATGGAACGTTCCTTTGAGTATCGCTTACCAGTTTCCGCCACCTTGCATTGAGCATAGGATTGTTCCAATCCTAGGAACTAGTGCATCTGATTCTTTGATACTCGTTCTATCCATTGTACCATAGCATTCTTTTATTCTTTTTCAGGCTTATTATATGAAAAAGACAAAAAAATCAAATATAACAAAAAGAGCGGGAACGGGATGTATCTTCGTTGTTTTGATGGCAGTACAGAGTCAGTTTGTCGCCCTTGAACAAAGCACATATACTTATATATATTTCCTTCATTTGGGATGGTTCTATTTTTTGACCTAGGTTCAGCCTTTACCATGTTTCACTTGTCAGTTCTCCCCCGGTTGGTTATCTCTTCCAATCATATGGAGAGTTTGTTTTGCCTCCTGCATGACAGACTTATACAGTGTCACTTTTTACTGCCATGGTCATCACGAGTCGTGCTTTTGTTCAAGGGAAGTTTAACCTGAGTCGGCCATTCTACGGTGTCTCTCGACTCATTATTCAGTCGGCCTTCCCGGTCTTGTCAGTATCATGTTCTATCACATCAGATGTTTTGGTCTTCTGCTCGTGCTGGTTTGAGAAGGTCCCCATTGACTTCTTGCCGGCGGGTTTGTCTCTTATCGACTACGACACATTGCTCTGAGAGAAAACCTGGAGCCGCACCTTGGGCCTATTTCCATCATTGATAGGTGACCTCGTGCTCAGAATTTGATCATCATCATGGGTCTTTGACTGAGTGGTTTCCCCTGTGTTCGACGTCAGCACACATTATCACACTTGGGATTCGTGCAGTACCTGGATTTCCATTTGACCCTATCGGTGGATTTCTCGCCTCTGTCTCAGCTTTCATTATTGGTTGGTTCAGAGGGTTTCTTCCGTGCGCTAGCTTCATCTTGTGCACGTCGGAAACGTACTTCGGTTTTTGGTTCCATCACTCTCCTTCGTCCGATTCCTTCCAAATCTTGGCCTGCGGGTTACACTCGCGCTGGACTGATGTGGGATGCCTTAATGCCTTCCTTCCAGCAGATCTTTTCCCATCGACTCCGACTCATTGCTCGGGGAATAAGGTCTAGAGTATTTTTGTCAGTACCTTAGGGTTTGCAGTCATCAGTGGCAGACTCTTCGCTATCGACAGTGGGGAAACATCATTGCCTCCTGATTGGTAGATTCTTCCAAGTGTTCGACTTCAACTCATTTATT
>JAXQQM020090634.1:0-36932 GCA_034641835.2 Pinus albicaulis
CATACATTATCACACTTGGGATTCGTGCAGTACCTTGATTTCCATTTGACCTTATCGGTGGATATCTCGCCTCTGTGTCAGCTTTCATTATTGGTTGGTTCAGAGGGTTTCTTTCGTGCGCTAGCTTCATCTTGTGCATGTCGGAAACGTACTTTGGTTTTGGTTCCATCACTCTACTTCGTCCGATTCCTTCCAAATCTTGGCCTGCGGGTTACACTCGCGCTGGACTGATGTGGGATGCCTTAATGCCTTCCTTCCAGCAGATCTTTCCCCATCGACTCCGACTCATTGCTCTGGGAACAAGATCTAGAGTCTTTTGTCAGTACCTTAGGGTTTGCAGTCATCAGTGGCAGACTCTTCGCTATCGACAGTGGGGATTCATTATTGCCTCCTGAGTGGTAGATTCTTTCAAGTGTTCGACTTCAACTCATTCATTCACACTTGTCAGATTGTACTGGGGCACCTTGACACTCATTATCATTATCGGTGGGTTGTCTCACGTTGGTTAACGGGAAACATCATTGCCCGGTAATCCAACGATTTCTCACATGGTCGACTTCAGCTCATTTATTCCCATTGTGTAGAATTGTGCCGTTGTGATCGGTGAAGACCTCGGGTTGCATCAGCATTCTTCGGTTCACTGTTGACAGTCCTTTCAGTTTCTGCCAGTGTTGCCGTCCACTTTTATATGTTGCAGTTCAGCACAGCAGCATCTTATATGTTGGTCCCCGAGTTGCGTGATTGTACCGTTTGATCCACCACTTATGATCCGGTACTTGGAGATTCAGTTACTTATTTGATCAGACATCCAGTTGCACCATCTTTGCTCAGCTTTCTATATGTGATACTTGGACATTGATACAGACTTGTATTTCCGGGCCCTGCTCAGATGATTCACTATGTACTTTCAGTTCAGTTATACTTGTATACATGTTGGATCTATTCAGTACTTTCTATATATATGATGTATTTTTGACTGAGCATGGGTATGCCCGCCTCAGCATGTGTTGACTCTCTGATTTCTTTCATTGGTTTTTGGCAGGCTGAAATCTGGTGAAGTCCTCTCTTGTCCTTGCGAAGTTCTTTCTATATGCATAATACATTTCGGCCATCATGTACCCCTTCTGACCTCATATATTAGGGGGCATCTGTTATAGCATCATTTCTCACCTTGACATGATTCATGATTGCTACATGGCTTTTTGGGCACCCATTCCTACAGACTTGGACAAATTCACTTAAAAACAGTGGAAAATCCTTCATACGCGACTATGCCCGTGTTTTTCCGCGTGTATACGCGAGTACAGCTAGACTTTCCGCGTATGCCATTTTAATGATTAAAAAATATATAAAAATCCCTAATTTCGCGCTGGGTTGATGGTTACTCAGGTAGTTCAACCACCCCAGCCCGTGGCCAACTGTTTCCAACTGTTGAAACTACTTTGAGGGACTATAAAAAGCCCTCATGTGTATGGCCTAAGGGAGAGAGAGAAAGTATTGATATTATACTCTGTTGGTTCCCTATCCAAGTCTGATTCCCCGTGCCTCCTGCACTTTCCCAGTTCATTTCAGGAAACCCTTGTTTCCTTGAGATATACATCCCTTTATATGTTATCTCGTGTGCACTCATTTGGAAGGAGTCTTAGCGAGGCAAGGGCCGGACGGATCCGGACGACGGTCTGCGAAGGCCTTGGAAGGATCAGGTGATCTCTCCACTTACTTTTGTACGTACTATTTTTATAATACAGAAGTATCATGCTGTTCCCGAAATAAACGTGTTAGTGTATGCTTTTATGTATGAAGAATATTTGTTATACATGCATTCATGATGATTTATTTAATGTTTTATATGAATCTCACTAACATATAGAGTAGAAATATATTGTACAACTTGTCCTTTGTGCTGGTTTCTTCTTGTATTGCAGGTTAAGGAGGAAGGACGGTTGCAGGGAGTTTGAACTCCACGTGGATCTACTTCAAACGTAGGACCAACGGGTAAACCTCTCATTCTGCTCTATTTAGTTTTTATGAATGTGCATGATCGTGTGGGTCTCTGTTAAGTAGTACGCCCCTGCTCTGTGGAGGTTGAATCCCAACCAACCTCTAGGGTGTTAATTCCCCGAACAAGCACAAAATCCCTCTTAAAGAAAACCAAAAACCATTCAAACAGAAACTGCGCAGAATAAACCCTGTCTAGTTACCATTGGTTAAGAAGGAAATCATGAAGATGCATGATGTTGGTATTATTGTCCCTATTAGGTATTCTGAGTGGGTGTCTAATCTGGTGCCTGTTAGGAAGAAAATTGGAGAAATCAGGCTTTGTATAGACTTTAGAAATTTAAACAAAGCTTCATTAAAAGACAACTACCCTTTGCCCAAGATGGATCATATTTTACAAAGGGTGGTGGGGTCTAAAAGAATTTCTTTGCTAGATGGCTATTCAGGGTATAATCAAGTCTTAGTCCACCCTGATGATCAATTAAAGACAACCTTTACTACACCATGGGGCACTTTCATGTATGTGAAAATGCCTTTTGGTCTAATGAATGCTGGAGCAACCTTTCAGAGAGCCATGGACATAGCGTTCTCGGAAGAACTGGGCTACTTCATCATTATATATCTTGATGATGTTACTGTGTTTTCAAAAATAGATGAAGAGCACTTAGAACATTTAAGAAAAGTTTTCGAGAAATGAAAAAAGTTTGGAATATCCTTAAACCCTAAGAAGACACTTTTTGGTCTCCAAGAAGGTAAACTTCTTGGGCACATTATTTCAGAAGAGGGTATTAAGATAGATCCAAAGAGGATAGAGGCCATATTGCAAATCTCTCATCCTCGAAACATCAAAGAGTTGCAGTCTTTCATTGGAAAGATCAACTTTCTGAGAAGGTTCATCCCCAACTTAGCTGAGCTCCTTAGGAATATCACAAATATGCTGAAGAAGGAGCAAGGGGTGAAATGGACCTTGGAAGCAAAGACATCCTTTGAACTAGTAAAACAAGCATTAACCAAAACACCGGTTCTCATAAGCCCTGATTTTTCAAAAGATTTTTATATCTTCTCGTTTGCATCAGAACATACCATAGCTGCTGTCCTTTTACAGAAAAATCCACAAGGACAAGAGCAGCCCATTGCATTCTTTAGTAAGGCATTGAGGGATGCCCCTTTGAAGTATAACATTATGGAGAAGCAAGCTTTTGCTTTGGTAAAAGCTTTAAAAGACTTCAGAGTATACATCCTTCACTCACACATTATTGCCTTTGTCCCAAATTCAGTTGTTAAGGACATTCTAACACAGGACCCAGATGGTAAGAGAGGTAAGTGGATTGTTGTTATCCTTGAATATGATTTAGAGATAAAACCCACTAAACTCATCAAAGGCCAAGGTCTAGCTAGATTAATGGCTGAATCAAATTGTGAAGTTCTTGATATTAATATGATTAGTGCTTTGGATAGCCAAGAAGAATTCTCGACTCCCATTGTTGAAGACCATTTTATGAATTCTCCTTGGTATGCCGATATTGTCTATGTTTTGCTTAATTTAAATGCACCTCCTGGTTTATCAAAAACAAAGGCAAGGTTCTTAAAATTAAAGGCTGTAAACTATTGCATTATTGATAAATGTCTTTATTGGGAAAATGCAAGTGGTGTATTGCTTAAATGTTTGCCTGAGTTTGATGCAGAAAAGATTAAGCAGGAATTCCATGAAGGAGAGTGTGGAGGTCATTTATACTGGAAGGCAACAACCAACAAAATTCTGAGGGCTGGTTTCTATTGGCCTACTCTTTTTCCTGATGTACACAAGATGACCACTACTTGCCATAAATGCCAACTATTTGAAGGCAAAAGAAAATTGTTACCCCTTCCTCTGCATCCAATCACTGTTGAAGCCCCATTTCAACAGTGGGGACTTGACTTCATAGGTGAAATCCATCCCTCATCTTCTGCCCAGCATAGATGGATCCTTACTGCCACAAACTATTTCACTAAGTGGATAGAAGCCATTCCTTGTAGGCAAGCCAATGATTCAGTTATTATAAAGTTCATAGAAACCAATATCCTTTCCAGATTTGGCTGTCCTACCAAGATCATCACAGATAATGCAACAACATTTGGATCAAATAAAATGGTTGAATTCTGTCACAAGTATCAGATAACATTGGGACACTCCACAGCCTATTACCCTCAAGGTAATGGACTTGCAGAATCTTCCAACAAAAGCTTAGTGAACATAATCAAGAAACTGTTGGAGGACAATAAAAAGTCTTGGCACACAAAGTTGATCCATGCACTTTGGGCTGACAGATTAACTTTGAAGAAATCTATTGGTATGTCACCCTTCCAGCTTGTGTATGGTACAGATGCAATTTTTCCTAACAACCTTGGTGTACCAGTTATGAAGTTAATTCAAGAGTTGCAGACTGAAGAAAATGACATAATCAGAAGAATAAATCAAACCATTCATCTTCAGCAAACCAGAGAGGAAGTGTATAACAAAGCATTGCAGAAGCAAGATAGTATCAAGAAGATCTTTGACAGAAGAGCAAAAGCAAACAATTTCAAAATTGGGGACAAAGTTTTAAAGTGGGACTCAAGAAGGGAAGAAAAGGGCAAGCATGGAAAATTTGACAATCTATGGCTTGGCCCTTACTCTATTCATTCAGTCGCTGGTAATAATGCATTTTTCTTACAGGAACTAGATGGAACAGAATTGTTTGGGGGTCCTGTCAATGGCAGGATGCTTAAGCATTACTTCTATTGATCCATTTTATGTTTTGAAGCCTTTTTATCTTTTTCCATTATGAATAGTCCATCCACCATTGCATTCAAAGTTATGAAAAATCAAAAAATACAAAAACAAAGAAAAAATGAAAAGAGGGCAGGAATGAAAACAAGAAAGGCAAGGCCCCATGCCAAGAAAAAGAGAAACAAATCTGAAAGTGTGCAAGCTCAAATGCCACTCCTCAAAAATACACTTCTAGTTAGTCAAACTATTTAATCTTGACTAAGTAGCTTCAATTTTTCTGCTGATAGGATAGTGAATTCGATTTGCCAAAATGTTTAATCTTGGCTTATCAGTAGATAGATTAGGTTAGAAATTGAAGGTTCAAACAAACTCAAAATCTGAACCAGAGAGAAAGAGAGAATAGCTCAAACAAAGTAAAAAACAGAGCTGTAAAAAGAGAAGGCAGTGCTTCAAGATTTTCAGATCTTAAGCCTTCCATTTTGTTTTTATTTTTCTGCAAATAATAATCTATGTGCAGCTTGTTTTTATGCCATAGATCACAGCAAGTCAAACAACTTAATCTTGACTTGACTGTTTTTAAATTTCTGTTGTAGAATTTAGGGAATGAAAGTTTTTTGGACAGTTTAATCCCAACAGACAGTAGATTAGGTAGAGAAATATATGAGCTCAACTGTTTAATCTGAGTTCAGGGAGAAATAAGAAGTAACATTAGATTAGTTTTTATGCTTTCAAAAGAATAAAATGTTGTGAATAGAGTTTGCCAATCCAAGTGCACTCTAATGAAGAAGAAAAAATGTTAGATCAGTAGGATTGGGTAGGTAGAAAGTTGTATTGATGAAGTCCATTTATCTTTCATGACTGACCTTATTTTTCAGAAGCAGAGCAAGATCTTCCCGCAAAAGAAGAGCAGTCCAAAGGATCAGGCACAAGTCAGCCTCCCAGAGAAATCAAGTCTGAATTCTTGATGCCTTCAAGAAGGCACCATCCCCAAGTGGAGCCACTGTTAGCCACCTGTAAAATTTGATCATACCAAAGGTGGATAAATTTGTTTTGAGCCTTCAAGGAACAAATTTCATCTCTAAAAATTGTTGGCTCTTGAAGTCTCTATAATACCTCCAGCCTTTTCCCTCTGTCCATATCCCATACTGTTGTTTCATACTTCAAAAGCCTCTGAAATCCTATAAAAATCCACAGTTGGATACTTCTGCAAAGAACCCTTTTCCCTTTTTCTTCTTTCCACCACTAACCTCATTTTCTATTCTCCATTTCCCATGAAAACCCCACAATTTCATGTTTCTCCCTTTTCATTTCATTAAAATCCATTTTATAAGGTTAAAACCCACTATTTTGACCTTATCGAAAACCTTCATTTCCCTTTGAAAACCATTAAAAAACCATAGAAACGCACATTTTCTATGCGTTGGTCTTAAGCCCCTTAGGCTAAGCCCCCTACCTTTTTTCCTCCATGCACCCAAGCGCCAGAACCAACTGCAAGACCCTCGGGCGCTTGTCCATTTTAATATTATTTCTCCGCCCAAAAACATTTAAAAAAACCTTTGAATGTTATAAAAACCCATCATTTCATTATTTTTATTAAAAACCCGCCCGTGCAATTGTGGAGCGATCTCAGCCGTTCATCCAATCCACAGATCAATGACGCAGAGCACAACTCACCAGTGGTCCCCGCCAGCTGTTCCCCACTCCAAAAACCGCGCGGTATTTTCCGCACCGCTTTCGGCCCCAAGGCTATTTTCTCCCATTGGCCAGCGATTCCATACGCTGCGTGCCGCATGTCCTCCGCCCTCTTTCAAAACCGCCGCATAAAGTCAGTCCCCCGCGTGTTATCTGACAGACCATAACCGCCTAGCGGAATTGATGATAGCCGTTCGATCTGACCTCGTGCATCCGACGGCTCTCATCCATTTAAAACACCCGCTCTTTAATGAAGTTGTGCGCGTTTTAGCCGGGCTCCAGCGTAGCCGAGAATCAATCTCCGCCGTTGATCTTTGTAGATCGGCGATCCACATTCAAATGCTTGATTCCAAAACTCATCCTCCAGATTCCCTCCGTTTGACTTTCAATGCCCCCTGATTCCATCTTGACCGTCCAAACTGATCCAGATCAACGGCGCAGTTTCACTACGGGGATATGCCCCCAAAATTTTTCCTCCGTACATCCGAACCCCCCGTAGTCATCCCCGACCGTCGATCTCAGCGCGAATCGACGGCTCTGATTTAATCCTCCTCCCCCATGCTTATTCGACTATTCTGATATTAAATCCCAGCCGTTGGATGATGCCATCCAACGGCCCACGCTCCTCCGTACAGTCCCCGATGCAGTAAACCAAATACGCAGGATTATATAACTTTTTTCGTGTTTTTGCAGGTTTGAATGTATTTTATGTCATTTCCAAAGAAGGTTCGGCGACAGAGGGTGACGACCCTCCTTTGTTCGTTTCCTCCGAGGAAGATCATCTGCAGGGGTAAATATCACGTTTCATTGATGTTTTATTAGGCATTGATGCCTTATATGCCCTGCACAGCCCTCCACAACAAAAAAAACCATGAAGATAAATGCAGAGAAAGAGTATCAGATGTTGAAGACTAAAAAAGAACCAGAACAGAGCATAGGTGGATAGATTTATGGGGATTAAGGCTAAGACAGTTATCAAACGCCTAATCCCCGATCTAAAAACACAGTTAAAGGGTAAATCTAAAAGTGTTTTTCAGACAGAATACCTCCACCGCCATATCTGAGGCAAATTGATTCCTCAACCACTGCAGTGCCACCTATTGTCCCAAAACGCTCAATCATAGGCTGAATTTATTGAACAAGATCAGATTTCTGCCTCGAAACAGCCAAAGAAGTTACTTCTGCCATGGAATTTATTGACTGATGTCCGCAGAGTAACCCTAGTGATACACAGAGCCTAAAAAGTCAAATGAAGCTCCCACTGAGCTTAAATCGTGAGTATAAATCAGTTAATGCAATAGAACACCTGTACATTTTCCTTTCCAAGCCCCCAAGGGCCAAGAAAGACATTAATTTCTGTATTAATTGATTTTGAGATCTTTTATCAGATCTCACCTCCTCATTCTTCTATAAATACTTCAGTAGAAAATGAGTGAGGGGTTGGTTGCTAATGTAATTAATGAAGCATTGTAATGTGATTGAGCTGAAGACTTCTGTTGTAAATAGTGGTTTCACTAGCTCTTGGAGCTCTGCTTGTAACAGATAGGTTAGGTTATGAAGAGAGATGGATTAAAACACTGGATTTGAAGATTGTAACTGGTTTGAAGCATCAATACAAGCTGATTTATGGGATCCTGGTCTATGCCGATGGTGATGTTATTCTCACTGTAACTTGTATTTTGTTTCTGTTTTCAATTTGTTTCATTTTCCACTATAAAGAACAGTTTAAACAGGGTTAGGACCTACTGTATATCAGTAACCTTCTCTGGCTGAGAAATCTTTATTCAAATGTTTTCTTTCAACTGTGTTATTTGAAAATGATTAAATTTAGTTTAAGTACAGGGATGCTGGCGTTCCCTCATCTTTTTGTCTTAGCTGAATGTTATTTTTAAATGTTACTTTCAATATATGTTGTGTGAAGATGAACTGAGGAAATTAAGGTTAGCCCTGAGTCCCTTTCTTATTTTCTCAACTATTTGATTGTTTCCCTTAGGATGTGTTAAAAGCTGACTAGTTTCAAAGTACTTATCGGATCTTAGGCCATTCTGTGTTATTTCCGTGATTATCTTGAAAGTAACCAAGTAAAGAAGAGCTAGGAGAGGATTTGTGGTGTGCCCGGCCCGCTAGTTTCTACTCCAAAAGTTTCCTTCAAGTTTCCCTTTTGTTTTTATATGTTTTCTATCAGAAGTGTATCAAAGGCTAGATAGTTTCAAAGTACTTACCAGATCCTAGTTTGCTTCTATGTTTTTCTTAAGTGCCTGGTCAAAGGCTGGCTAGTTTCAAAGTACTTACCAGATCCTGGGCTGCTCTTTGTTCTGCATCTGTCATTTCCCTTTCTTATTATATCACTCCATTCCATAAATCAAACTTTAAAGAGATCCTTAGGCATAGATGACTTGCCCCATAGACCACTCTTGGACCTGATTGTTTCAATTAAATCCTATTATGACTCCATAGCCCAATGGACTAAAAACCTGCCATCATCTTTCTTCTTGATCATAGTTTACTCTTTTTGCTTGCAACTTCTCACTTTTTAACCTATTTGCATATAGATCTTTCCGCCTCAGATAGCAACTATGTTCAACCATCCAAAAAACCAAATAAACCCTTGGACTTCATAACTAGCCTAATATCATTACCCCAAACTTCAAAGAAAAATCCATCTTTGTACACATTGGAGAGATCCCTCTCCGGATTCAGGAGGGCTAGATCCTAGAATCCCAAAGTTGGTTGAAATGATGTTAACTCTGTGATCAGACTTTTCCAATCTTTCTAGATACAGACCTAACATATCCATAAGTTTTAGTGATTTTCAAGTTCAATTTCTTCATAACTAACAATGGCATAATATTAAGAGAAGCCCTTGAATCCAATATACAATTATGAATCATAAAAGAATGAACTAGTAGAGAAATATAAAAGAAAGCAGTAGATGAATCCACCTCTTCAACATGAGTACCAAACATCACCACTCGTCTCTCCTCATTAAATCTCCTTTTTATATATTGGGGTTTTAGCCAACTTAGCCAAAGGTATTTGAATTTTTATTGTCTCGAGTTCTTTTGTTAAGTTAAAAGAGTAACTTAATTTTATTAACTTCTCTGGATCTTCATCATTCTTCTTTAAATTTTAAATCTCCTTCTATGAATGAGCATATTTGTTTAAATTTCTAGAATTTTATCTCTCCTGTGAACTTTCTCCTTGCTGAAATGTAGATTTTTCTACTGAATCGATTTTTTTATTCCCTTTATCAAGTTTCTTCAAAGATTGTTGTGGAGTCCCATCTGCTGAGGTACCAAATCTTTCTGCACCTCTTCATTATTCGAAATCCTTGATATTTTTCTTAATCTCAAATGATATTTTTTATGTAATTCAACCTGCATAATATTAGTAAATGTTTTGTAATATTGTTCAATTTCATGCTCATCAAGAGACACTTCTGTTTCAACGTTAAATTCCTCATTTTCAATATCTTCACTCTCATCAGCATATAATGTCGATATATGATTATCCTATTCCTTCACAGCTTCTTCCACTGCATTCTCATTTCCATATTATATGTAGAAAATATGTTGGATCTAATCCTGATCCCTTTTCTCCCTGTGCATAATTTGAAGAGGTTGTCTTCTAAACTGTGGGTTAAAATTTCGATTTTGACCCTACTAAATTTTCTTGTGGGGGTTTTTTTTTTCAAGTTCTAACTTCACCGGCTTATTTGATAAAATTTTAATGAACTTAGTCACATCTTCCAATATTTGGTCATGTAAAACTTCCTCCCTTCCCTTACCTTTATCTCGTGTTTGTTGTTTTCCATTGGATGTTCCTATCGCAGTCAAGTTTGCTTCAATTTCTAAGGCATATGTTTGAATCTGATACAAAGTGGGGGATCTTCTTTCCCTCAAGATGAAACCAAAATCTGATTTAAAGGATCCAGCAAAAACAACCTTTGCTCCAACATGAGGAGGTTTTATTTTTGCTGCAAGGCCATTATATAACTTGTTAAATCATTTAATAAAATCTGCAATGTTTTCTTATTTCTTCCTTTTAATAGCGTTAAATTCTGTCAAAAAGTATCCATGATACTTCTTCTCGCCCCATCTCTGAGTGAAATTGTTTTCCAACTCTTCCCAAGTATTAATTGAATTAGATGGAAGTATTTTTAAGCACCTTCTCACTTCTCCATCTAAATATTGAACAAATAACCTCAAAACAACATCAAGATATTCAACATTCAAGTTTTCTGCGAAAGCACAAAATGAAGTAATATGTTTTTTTGTTGAGATCTAATCCTCCCTTGTGAAATGAGGCAATAACTTAAGGTAATATTTTTTCATTTCATTCATTGGATGGGAAATATTTAATGGATTTTACTTATTCAGAATAAAAGCAGGAATTACCATATTGAGGTTCTGATTAGTACCCGCTTGAAAAAAAAAGAGTAGAGGGGAAAACACAGATATAGGAATTGGTTGCTTTAAAGGGGAGACAGAATATTGTGAGGTTTCAAAATGAACAGTTGTAACTTCTTAAAATTGAGGGAAAGAAAAATAATCTGACTCCAACAATATTTCCTCCAAATTTGGTTCAAGAAAAACTGTCTGAGAAGATGCAAGACCTTCTTCAAAGAAGTGAAGAATTATAATCACTTATTCTGAATGAAAAATGTGGATTTGCTTATTAGAACTGCTATTAGGAGTAGATAGGGTAGGAATTGGAGTTATTGGTGATTTGGATTTCCAAATCTTTCTGGATACTAGCTTTTCTAGATAAAATAGGACTGGAAGTTTTTGCTACAAGGTATCCGAACTTGTTTACATTAGAACTTGGAAAATTAACAAGTTTCACATGTGCCATTCTGAAATTTCTAATCCTGAAATATGTTGGTCTTTCTGCAAATAAATTCTTCATCATCCACAACAGCTGAAAGTCCTTATGAAAATAGTTAACAATAGTGGCTCCTTTCAGAATAGCAGTCTTCTAATAAGTGTTCCCAATTTTTATTTTTTCCTCCACTAGTAATGTTTCATACATTTCCCAAGGGAGTAAATTCCCCTGCTGGTCCCAACATGATGGTAAACCATCCTTGCTTCTCTTATCAAACAAAATATTAAATTTTATTACTACTCCCTTAACTTTATTCAATTCTTTCTCCACATCTTTCCTGTATGAATTCTTCACAATCATCCTATTCACTTCTAAGACACATTGGGTCCTTCCCTCAATCCTGAATTATTTTAATTTCTGTGTAGACATGGAATTTATAAAATCAATAAGTCTATTAGCATATAGGGCTCTATTTTGTGACTTTGTTTTGTCTTCCACAATAATTCCCTCCAAGTCTCTTACAATGATTTTCTCCTCTCAAATAATAACAAGAAAATCCCACACACTTTTAACATTATCAATAATATCAATCCATATGATCTCTCTAGCCTGCATAAGGGACATATTCCCTTTTACTTTCTCATTTAGCTCCTTAATTTCCTGACAAACAGTTTGGTAATATCTTATGTATTTTTTAGCATTTTCTTTAGGCATTACCACCTCTTGCTATGTGAATTTAATTACCTTAAATGCATTATCAAAATATCTTTGAGTCTTTTTTTTAAATCAATTTCTACCACCCTCAACTCACTCATGACTTGAGTTAACTTGGAAGCAGGGTCTTTGGAATCAGATGTTACAACAATAATACATATATGAGAATCCAATTTCTTCTACAACATATCATTCATTTCTTTTAATTTAGAAATTTCCTCATTATTTTGCAATATATCTTGCAACAACTATTATTTTTATGTTTCTACTTGGGCCACCTATGTAGCCATTGGATTTTCACCAGTGGGAAGCTTAAGTTTCCTTTCTAAGGCTAAAATTTTAGATTTATCACTCTACAACAATTTTTGAACTGCTGATTTATCCTCAGGATCAACTCCAATTTTAATAATGATCTTCTTCAATTCTTAATTCTATGTGGATTAAGACTTGAACTTGCTTTCTCAAATTTCAACTAATTTATCACCTTTCCCAACATGTTTTCAGCTTTAACAACAACTGAAGTAGTTTTGTTTAGATCATTAAAAATCAATTGTCCAGTCTGCATATGAAGATCGATTTTATCTGGAAGAGTAATTTTATTTGCATCAACTATTAAATTAACAATTTTGAAAGCAACAGAAGATGATACAGTCATAGCTGAAGGATGAGATAAAGTTATCCTTAGTAGATCCTTCTCCAAATCCATTGTTGAAAATAATCTAGTTTTCTCATGAGATATTTAAGCTTTTGAATGATATTGAATACTCTCTCTTATTTTCTTATTTCTTTCTTCGATATGTGAAAATACCTACTTGATAGTTGGAATGGAATCATGGCATGTGTCCTTTGGAAAAGGGGATGAGGGAGAACATGAGTGTTCCCCCAAATGCAAATAATATCCTAGCATTGTTGATGAGCTAATTTCATCCATTGTCTTTATTCACTTGGCTTCATCCTCTATATCACCCTCCAAATAAATTATTTCTTCTCTACCCCTTTTAATGTTCTTTTCAGTGTGGTGTGGGGTTTCAACTTATATTTTCACAAGTACAAAAGGAGCATATCCATTCTCCAACCTGCGGTTTGAATTTATATGATATGGGTGATAGGCCCATTTTTCTCCTCATAGTAAATCCATGCCTTCTAATATTTTCTGAGCTTCTTCAAATGCTTGTCTAGTATTCACAATATATGGGCCCACGGTCATGGGAAATTTGAATAAATGACCATTTTTCACAGGAAAACAAATGAATTTGGTCTACATTAAGGCTTTGTGTTATGAATTCCAAGGCAAAAAATCTCATTGGAATGAAAGTACGTAGTCTAAAAGGTTCAACATCAGTTCCATATAACCTTATTTTTGTGTGATCTTCAAAATCAAACCAGTGTCCAAACTTCACATCTTTTCTCAATTGTAAAAATGATTGGGCTTTATGTAAAAGACATGGTGCAGGTGAACTATT
The DNA here is from genome assembly GCA_034641835.2 of Pinus albicaulis. Lineage (NCBI taxonomy): Eukaryota > Viridiplantae > Streptophyta > Pinopsida > Pinales > Pinaceae > Pinus > Pinus albicaulis. The sequence continues at coordinate 13,441 of JAXQQM020090634.1, forward strand.
CAAAATTGAATATACAATTGGAAGACAAGAAGAAGTGAAATCAAACAGACCATCATTTCCCACTCCTTTTCTTACTACATCTATCTAGAAAACAACTGACTACTTGTTTCTATTTATGTCCATAACATGCAATCCCAAATGTGTGAAAATTTCCACATGATTATACAAAAATAAATAAGTAACAATATATGGAAACCTAAAACATCGAGTGAGTGATAGGTTCATAAATTAAGTATTTACAACATCCTCCAACTAAGCATGTATAACAAAAAATACTCCAAGCTTCATCATGAGGGAAAAAATTCACAAAATTGACTTATATACCATGACAATATCTCCTTTTCCCAAAAAATTTGTAAAAACTTGAAGAAATGGTCTCATATCTTCAACAAAGAGGTCTAAAGAGAATTTATATGAATGCAGAGAGAATTGTGATTTTTAATGCATCAAATAAAAAAGGATTTGGGAAAACTCAGGACTAGGAAAATATTTGAAGTGTGTGGTTAGAGATCCATTAGAGAAAATGATGTATGAACTTGCAGAGGGGTAATAGTGAGACTATTGAATTAATAGGGCAGAAACTCGAAAAAATTCTCTCGCAATTGCTTCATCACGAAACATTATTTAGGGTACATTATTGAAACTAGCGAAATGAATGGATGAATTATGGAAATACGTAGGTTTGAGCAGGGAATGCTAACAAAACCCTTGACTTGACTAAGGCAGAGTATACCGAACAATTGGACTAGTTCAGTATGATATGTTGATATTTTTGTAGGTGGTCGACTGTACAAAATATGTCGGCAATGTCATTTTTAGTATCCATAAGAGGAATGTGGGTATATTACCCAACCAACACATTTTTCTTTGCCATTTTATGAAATTCAAGTAGAACTGTATGTAAACACATGGTGCTTAAAAAGCAAAGGTGACTAGAGGCTGGTAAAATATTTTGGAGACTTCAACTATTTGGGAGGAGGACATGGGAAAAGACAATGAGAAAGGGTCTTTTATAGCTGGAGGGAAAATTGGAGGGAAAATATGTTACGTGGTAAATTGAATGAGTGATATGACGGGTGAAAATACATGATAAATGACAAGTAGGATGATGTGTCAGATGAAATGGAATGATGAAAAACTGGGCTCGCTTGCTAGTTTAGTTGCCTCACCTGCTAAGGTCACTACGTGGGGACCTCATTGTTGGGAAGGATTTAGGATTTTTTCCCCGACAGTAAATATGGGCCATTCATATTAGGTCAACAGGTGGGGTTCAACGTCTTTACGGAGGCACCCCTTGCGATATTTCCCACATTGTTTGTGGTGTCAGGTTTTGGCATCATGCAAGCACTAACCATCAACGGTCCCATCTTTGCAACCATTCGGCTTGATAACTCCATGTTGTGAGATGATGGTATCCACTCTTACTACATTCAGTTACTCTGCAAGTTTTTAGTGCACCATTTTTTGAAATATTCAAAATCATTTTTTTTTATATATTTTGTACATTCACTATTTGATTTTTTCCTTTATTTTTTTTATAGGAAAATTGAAATATGTTCAACATATGAAATTTAAAATGAGTTACAAGAACAAGCATCATGGATTTGTCTCTATCCAAGTTTTTACAAGGCTCTAGAGTGTTTATTCCAATTAGGGATTTGAGGACTAGTAGCTCAACCCCAACTATTACAGGGCTTCCAAATCATTTTTCCAACTAGGGCTTCTAGGACTAATAACTCAACCCACTTAGGGCTTCCAGAGAATTTTTCCAACTAAGGCTTCCAGGACTAGTAATTCAATTTGTAGTTGTCCACCGGGCTTTCAGAGCATTTGTCTAGCCAAGGCTTCCAAGAACAAATAACTGAACCCACAGATGAAAACCAACCAGAAAACAAAATCAATGGAAATAAACCGACAACAACATCACTATGTAGGAAATGGCAAGGCTAGGAAAATCTACATGCATACACAATGCATGCCAAAACTAGTGAGGAAAAAATACATTTAACTCCATACCTACAATCAAAACCTGTTGTACCTTTTTATCTCGAGGTTTGCCTATGGTTTCACCAAGTATCCACACTCTCCAAGAGTGATCCAATAAAACCCTAAGTATCCCATAGTGGGAGATTGAGAGATAATATTGAGAGAGCTCAAAAAAATGCATTTAAAAAAGGTAGCAAAATCTTACCAACTAATCCTCAGACACCTTTTCATTAATTATGCCTCTATTTTCTTCAATTTTCCATTATTTTCCTTCATTTTCCTCCTAACATGCAACCTATGACCTTTCACCTCCCTTTTCTATTAATTTCCATTATTTTAATAAACAAAATTTCAATTAATGCCTCATGCCTTTCCAATGCTTGCAATTGCCTTTTCCAATTTCGTTAGTCATAATAAACCGAAGTGAGCACCCGCTAGGATGTTTTTCCAACCATTTAGCTTGGAATACGTGTTCCAGCAGCCGTGGTCTTATATATTTTTACATGAATATATATTAGGGATGTTACAATATCTTAATGTGTAAACATTTTTAGAATGCAAAAACGTGATAACCCTAGATAAATCCAAGATTTAAATGGATTTAAATTTGTTTTTTATTTTATGAGAAAAATATCATTTCTTAAAATAGTATTTGTCAACATATAATGATATAAGTATCACACTTAATTAATAATTTATGATAATATCATCATATTGAATTATAAAACACACACATATCTCTTTTATTTTCAATACATATAGAGTGGAAAAGACACATGTAAACTTACATACTATATGTTAAGCTTTCAAATAAATCCCATATACTATTGAATTTACATGTTTCAATGAGTCATTATACCTATTTATTATAACAAAAATAAATGAATTCCCCAAGTACAGTGGTCACTAATCACATAATGGATATAACATATTTAAATCGACCCTTCATCTGGCATAAAAAGTGTATGAGGCCTTGAGCTACCCTCCTTCATCCCTACACACCACAAGAAACACCCATGTTATCATGTGGGGTGATTGTATGACACATGAGTTTGGGATTGAGGAGGTGTTAGTGTCACTTTTTGCATACTACCACCAGTGATCAAAATATCTCTTTTCATGTCATGTTAAGGGTCCCATTCTGAAATTTTTGTCATTCCATGAGTTCATCATGCAAAAATTTGGTCACTGGATGTACATCTAGGTCAAACCTCACTCTTTTCAAAATTTCTTTACTTGCTAGCTCATTTCACCACTTTGTTGAGTGTACATGAGTCACAAGTTTTCATCATCATTTCATTCATTTCATCATGAATTTCACTCAGTTAGGGTTTTCCATTAGGTCAGGGATTTCAAGGTCCATAAAAACACCATCTTCATGCATAAAATACCAACAAGTAAGAGAGTGACAATAAACACATTTCATCATGTAAAGCTTAAATTCGTAAATTTAAATTTAAATTTAAATATGTGATTTTATTTTTCTTCAATATGTAATAAGTTCTTAAATTTCCAAGTAGCTGCACTCAAAAGGTTCCTAAGCTACGTGGTTTCAAAAGACAAAGTGAAAAGACATGTGGGCCATCCCACTACATTGAAGGAAAAGCACTCAAACAAGGTATATAATACTAATTCATTTCATTTACTCATCCATCCAAATGAAAGAGAGCTCTCAGTCACTTACCACGGCATATAGAACACTTTATCATCCAAGAAAAACCCTCAACAAGTCAACGCAAGCTCCTACACTACATTTTTGGGCATTTTAGGGTTTGGGAGTGTATTTTAATTCCCCTACACTAATCCCTAGAGCTTTCTTATCATTTTACATGTCCCTAATCCTAATAACACCATCATCTACACTCCATATACCTCCCCTAACATTTTTCCATGCCCATTTCTCTCATTCCCTCACTTTCCTACAAACCCTAGCCTATTGCTACACTTTTGACACCTTCCTAGCTTAGGGTTGTGTTTTGCCCTTTGGACCCCTTCAAATTAATCCTTTCTAGAAATTAGACCTCCCTAAACTCTCTAACATATATTCCTATCCCCCAAAGTTTCTCCAAGAATTTAGACATCCCCTAACCCCTTCATTCCCCTCCCTCTACAAGACAATCCTTAATCCCCTGTTTTCCCTATATTACTAAAGTAGTCTTGGGAAAATTAAATTTTCTCCCTGATGAGGTGTCCAAATGACGTTTTTGATACAGAAAATGACAACTAGCCTAGAATAGCTTTCCAATGAGATATCATGAGTGCTAACACTGGAAAATCATACAACAGAATATGACATTAATTAATGCTAGGCTAAAGGATTTACAGGGTTGGAAGAAATTACATGATCTGGAAAGTATTTTAAAATCTCTGAGGTTTGAGGAAATCATTTGGGCACATAATCCTTCATGAAGAGCATCTTTCGCATGCCTTTTTGCCTGATATGAGCGCAATCCTGGTAGTGGTGAAATTCCACTATCCGGGACAACACAAAGCAAAGGACAAGTGATACCTTACTTGTAGCCGCCTAAGGATAGAAGTCAACGCCTCCTTAGACACTATGTGAGCATAGAATGCAATATTTGAACACACAAAGGAATCATACCCCTCTCTTGGGTCACCATCCTTCATGTACCAAGAGAGGAAAGGGAAGGTTTGAAATCCACTATATAAATACCACCATGAGATGAAAAATGGGTGAAACACATTGTTATGCTGGTCGAAATTTCCTAAGAAATTCAAGCAGTGTGTAAACCGGAGCTAAAGATAGAGGGGGCTCAATTGTTGGCCACCCAACAAGTTCAGTCCAACACAGGAGAGAGAGATGGAGATTGCACCGAGGCAAGCTTGGGATAAAAACATCCTTGCATTAGGACCTAGAACCATTGTCTAGGGGCCCTTTGGCAAGAGGGTAACGTTTCACTCTTAATACTACTAGCGCTGAATAAAAAGGGGCCTGGGGCCACCGTTCATATTATTGTTTTAGTTTGACTTTGCTCAGAGCTCATGTTTATTTTTTTAGTTTTAGTTTATTTTTTAGTTTACATTTTCATGTTATTTCTCTATCTAGTATGCTTATTGATCCTAGCTTGTTCCACTAACTTTCTTGACTCCACTTCTTTTTCCATTTGTTAACAATAACTTGAGAGGGTAAAAAACACCCCTTAATTTGGTGTGATTTTGTACATACATGCACCAAACACACTACAACAGGATGGCATCTCCACTAACGTTTTATTACCAAGTTTATGTGGTTATGCCTTGTTTGCAGAGACCTCTGTTTGTGCTGTGGAGTGGAGTTGAGTTTCCCCTGATTTCTCTTACAGTCCCTAGTTCATCCCGAGTGACAGACTGAAGTAGAATAGCTCCAAAAAAATTTCTTGTAGGAATTTGCGTGTGTTTTCTCCTCATAGAAGCGCAGGGCACACATTCAGAGCTAACCCGCATGCAGAGAGCATGCCTGTCTCCACCTTTTGCATGCAAAATACAGAATGATAAATTTCTCCCTAATTTCTATTTTTTCCTACTTGTAAGGTGCTTGGCAGCCCCTAATACACCTTCCAGCACTAGTTGTGGTACCCCGCAGCTTGTTAAAGATCACTTTTAGCTGCTTTTTGTAGGCTTAGTGTCAGTTTTACTTCAAGTTGATTTTTGCAAAGTTCACACATAGTCTAAGTTGGGGGGGGGGGGGGGGGGGGGGAAATAATCGGTATCGAAAAATTATGCATTTGTACTTCTTTGGTACTTACACACCTACATAACTAGCCTCCGTATGTGGCCCAAGACCACGCATGCATATCTAGTTTTCTTTTTCTCTGTGTAAATTTTTTAGTTTAGTTCCACTTTTGCACTAGGAATATCGTAATGACTATTGAAGTGTTCGTGAGAAGTAATTACTTTCTTGCTACTTTGCACCCTCCGATGGTCCTAGGTAAGCATGAATGCTCCTATTCACAATTTTCCATCTCCTATAGTTAGTCACATAGATTAACTAGGAAAAAATAGAAAGCGCCCTATTATCCATTAGATTACCTGAAAAAACGAGCAATGAAGCAAACATAGTTTAACTGTGATAACATAGTTTAACTAGGGATTTTTAAAGGATAATCGATATCCACAAGTTCAAACTATTTTCTTTGTCCAATTTGTGCTCACACACATTCAAACACTATAGTAAGAAAAGATACCCAAAACTAACTAACCAAACTCACTAAATTTCACCACAAGGGCCGTGAAAAGAATTTATAGCTTAAGCACATCAAAGTGTTTAGCATCTTAATAAGTCATTGATCATACTCTCTGTTATCAATATAAATCTTATTTTTTGATTAGGGTCACTCATCTAGGTTTCATCTGTCTCATAAGGTTGGTCCATGAAATTAGTGAAAAATTCATGAAATAAGTCTTTATCCTAAGTCCAAAACACCTCATTGATCATGTAATCTCAGTCATATCTATCAATTTTCACTTTAGGTTCACATTCATTGGTTTAAAATTCGTTTTTAAGTCACATGTATGATTTTTCCTGATTCAGCAGCAAATCTGTAAAATTTATAAATGAGAACGCTGCAGAATTATGTATTTTCTGAAAAAATGGATGGGATGATGACCTGTCAAGTATTTAGTGGTTTAGGGTAAAGGTAAGGTCATACAATTGATTTTCATAATCATCCAAGCATGCAAAAGCATAAATACCACTCATCATTGCTTTCCACTCCCTCATTTTGTCACCTTTCTCTGCACATTCAAATTCATTCCCTTAAACAAGTTACCCAAGCTCCTCTCTGTCATTTAATTTTCAAAATTTGCATGTATCAGTTAGTTTTCACCTTTGAAAATTTAGTTTTGTGACAAACAACTTGCTGTCCAAATTGTTTTTTTACAGCTGTAACATTTTTAAGAGGGCAGTTTGGGTTATAAAAGGAAATTTCCATGAAGAGGAAAGCATAAAAAGGAGGCTATGTATTTGGATAGGAGCCTATGGAATTTTAACTAATCATGGACGACCTCAGCTTCACACAAGCTTTCATCCAGACAAGTTACATGTATTTCTACCAGGAGCTACAAGGGGATTTTTGTGTTTCTTGGAATGTTTGAGTTGTTGGTTTCAAGAGGAATTTTCAGGCAAATGAAGATGAGTTTCAAAAATATGAAGGAGGTTTTTTCTAAGAACATAACAAGGAACAAAAACCTCTTTCAATTTTTTCCCAGGTGCTACCAATTTGGATATTCGAAGTTTCCTTTGGGACCTATTTTTAGAATTCTGAATTTTCCTGTTTTATACATGATTTTATAATGCAGATTCTGGAAAGCTGAAGATGGTTTTCAAAAAACCAAGAGAGGTTTTTCTTATAAAAATTATTATCTACAAAAACCTCCTCCATTTTTGCAATAGATATCAAGGATCGAGAGATAGGAGCTCATGAGTGCAAACTTATTTTTCAGGAAAAACAAAGTCATTTTTATTGGTAGATGAAGTGGATGAAGGTGAAAAAGTTGTTTCTTGAGGAGGGTAAGAGGTATTTTTAACCAAATTTCCTTATCATGCTTCATAATATCATCTCACACATCCATAGACCTTTTCTAGGCCTAAAATCCAAATTCTGTGAAGTCTGTGGACAATTAGGCAATTTCGCATTGTGTCCCAGGCTGAAGCCCAGTTTTTGCTGCGGAATTTATGAAGACATATTTTTGGTTTCAAGTCAATTAAATTGACCTGGTTAAGGAAATTTAAAGTTTGTATTTAAATTTTTTTGATCACTTAACACCCTCTAATGGTCAAGAATAATAGAGGATTATCATAGATGACCTTTTTGTTTTTGCTACAAAAGGAACTCAAAACTCTGTTTTTACAGCAAGGTCAATTTTTGGAAGAAGGTGAAGGGTAAATAACTATTTCAAATATGTTCTCCATGAGGAATGGAAAACAATATCAAAGCAATGATAAAGAGTATCAGATCAAAATATTGCTAGGTGGAGATATTTTGTGGATATAGTTTGAAGATACCAGCTCACTATGTTGCCATATCATCAAACTGACAACTCCTTAATATTACGCAAAGGAGCTTCATGAAGACAGTCAGAGTATTAATGTTTTGTTTGTGGCCAGTATGGTTGAAAGATATGATTCCTTTCGAGGAATATTTGGATCATCTTTAGATTAAATGTAATAAGTAGGTGTTTGAGTCATAGTAGGACTCTAACTCCTAATTCAAAAGGTGTCAGTTCTAGTTTTAAATATCTAGTTAGAAGTTAGATTTGGTGTCAGTAATAGATTTTAATGATCTAGCCACTTGGAAGATTGGATGTAAAGGCTAGATGCCTATAATTAGTGAGTACTTCGATGTATTAAAGGTTGGAAAATGTTATCTCAGCAGACTATTTTATTGTAAAGCTTTTGGAGTTTCTGATATATACAATAACAATACCACTTTTCTTCACCTGAGATTCTTAATATATTTCAATGAGTTTATGTCCTATCTTTTGAAATGATTTTCTTCCAAAGTCTTAATGTTTATTACTAAGAATTCATGATTGTTCATGCTCTGACTTCCTTTATGTATTAAGCTATGGTCAAATAAGTTTTAGGTCCTATCTTTGAAAGGTTTTCTTCAATGTCTTAATGCTTATTACTTAGAATTCATGATTGTTCATGCTCTGACTTCCTTTAAGTATTAAGATATGGTGAATCTCTTTGAGTATTTTGCTTTTAATACCTTGATGTCTCATTACTCATAATTCTTGTGTCAACATGCTCTGACTTCCTTTGAACCTCAAGTTATTAGGATTTTCCTGAATGTGTTATTATTTCATTGAAATATATACAAGCCTCAGCTTCCACAAGGAGAGCCTTTGTCATCTTTATCCCTGTCACTGACTCCATAGCCCAATGGTAGCAAGCCTTCATCTTTTCAACTTTTAAACATACAAAACCAAGACATAATTCATAGAATTAACCATCTATCTACATCTTTATTCAATATCATTAACCCTTGAGAGAGCCCTCTCAGATTGAGGAGGCTAAACCTCAGCCACAAGATTGGTTTGAAATAGTTACACTGAAGTTGTCTGATCAGCAGCCAATCAGGTATGATTTTGGTGATAAAATTTTGGCGTCGTTGCTGGGGACCGAAGGTATAAATTTTCCCTGGGAAGAACAACCAAGTTTCAATTCTAAGGTCTGAGAGCAGCAAACACTTAGGCACATATTGGCTGTATTTCTGCTCTGGCGACTCCACACATCAAATAATCAATTGGAAGGTGACTCCACTGCTTGAATATCAATAGCTTGATGAATTTTCAAGATGAGTTTCATTGCAAGAATAAATGTCAGCTATGCACCTATGAATCGATCTCACATCCCTGGTTTTCCAAATCCTATGCCAAAGGTTGAATGGTTAACTGATCTTCCAATATTTAAAGATGAAAAGAAAGACAATGATGCTCTTCATTTGGTTAGATTTCATATGCATGTACAGAGTCTTAAGGTTCAGTTCCCTGAGGATTGTCTCATGAAGATGTTTATGGCCACTTTAGAAGGAAAATCATGGTCTTGGTATGAAAGCTTGCCAAATGGTTCATTATATTCTATTGTTGATTTCCATGTTGCATTTTATGAGATGTATGAAGAGTGTCATCCCTCCTTATTGCTGGTAAAATATTGTTGTAAACACTGTGTGAGTTTTATTGAATATTTGGAGAATTGTTATGAAGATGATGAGTTCATGGATGAGGAAATTTTAGAGGCCCTTCATGACAATCCCTTTCATCACCAAGAAGAAATGATATCCTCTCTCTGGGATGAAAATGAAACCCAACAAGAGTTTATTTATGAAAATCATGTTACATCCTCTGAGTTTGATGAAAATTTGCAGCAGACTTGTCAGTCTTTTGATCATCAGGAGTATGAGAATCATTGTAAACAACAAAAGGAAATATTGAAGATAATTACTATAACTCTCAGGTAAAGGAAAAAGTTGATTCTTCATGTTATTTATTGCATCAGTCTACATCAAATAATGATCACACTAATGAAGAAGTGGGTGAGAATTTTTCGTTATCCTTGTCTTCTAATCTGAAATCATTTGAGTGCAAGTCAGAAGTTAAGATTCAATTTATGGATGAAGTTGCTAAGAACATTGAAAAGGACATTGAAGTTTTAGAATATCAAATTATGTTAAACACCGTTGTTATTAATATTGGTGTATGGGAAGAATACACACACACACAAGAGAATCAACACATTATGAAGGATAAGCGTGAGGCTTTCTTATTTTCCATTATACAAAGATGTACATTTATAATACAATGGTGTGACTCTTGGTTTCACATTCCAAGGTCACTTGGACTCCATTGTGAATTTTCGCATTCCACACCTACGCATGTAGGATTAGGTGTTCCAACATCCCCCCTTAATCCGAAGGGATATGTGTGAGTCCAAGAAAAGAGTTGTGATACAAATCTGAAAAGTATACATGGCAGCCCTTAGGATGAATCAACTCTCTGAAATGTTGGAAAAAAGAGATGGTTTAAGGATGACCACCAACACTGGAACATAAAACTTGTTGCAGTTCCTGGAACTCTTCCAAAACTGGCAAGAAGCTGAAAGCTTCTGCTAGAGGAATTGTCCCTCATAAAAAGGGAGACCTTCAACCTAAAAGAAGGAGCTCTACTACCTGTGATGGTTTTAGGATTACCAAAAACTCTGGAATGCTTGAAGCATTTCTTGGAACTCAACCAAAGCTGGCAAGAAGCTGAAGGCTTCTGCTAGAGGAAGTGTTCCTCATATATGAAAGGGAGACCTTCAACCTAAAAGAAGGAAGGTCTACTACCTGTGGTGGTTTTAGGTTGTCCAGCAACCAAAGATGATGGTTTAAGGTTGTCCACCAACCGAAGGCATTCTCATGGGCATCCATGTCTCTGGCTACATCTCTGAATCTGGAATGACGAATTGTGGCTCAGGCTCACTCTAACTGCTGGCTACAACTCTGAACATGGAATGAGAGATTGTGGTTCAGGCTCGCTTGATCTGATGTCGAAGCTTGTACATGACCACCATTTTCCCCCCTATCAGGGACAAGGTGATATGATGGAAAAAACTCAACTACATGTTTGCTCAATATCCAAGAACAAGTTCTAACATGTGTAGTAAACATCTTCTTGGCTGCTGATGCCCATTGCCAAGAAGCGATCCATCCAAGATGAATCTTTGTTCTTGCAGGAGGCTTGTTTCTGAAGCATTTTTCTGAAGAATGAGTGTGTCGACCATAGTGCTTCCATGGATGAAGATCAAAACAATGATCTTTCATATGGCCAACTCGATCATAGTGTTGGCATTTTACAAGCTGATGTTGTTGTGGAACAGGATCTGGAATAGCTGCAGGTGAACTGTCATATAGGAATCCGACACTCTGAAATATGATGGGCTTGGTGTAATCCAAAATATGAGAGGACACATCCTTGTCATATCCAAGACCAGTTCAGTGCTTGTTGTGGACAAGCTCTTCCCAAGGTGTGTTGATGGGCTTAGGAAGTCCAGGCTGGGCTGCTGCATCTGCATGAAAATATGCTCTTCTACAAGGAAATGAATGTGAATAAACTTCAACTTTACTGACTTGCTGCTGATGGGAGTCTTTCACAATGTTCTGAACAGAAACAATTTCAGAATGGTGACTCTTTTTTTGAAGTTCATCTTCCTGGAGCTGAGATTCCAACTGCAAAAACTCAATCTTTTCTTGTGCATCTTGCAAACAACTGTTAATTTTACAAAGAGCATCCTTGCTCATTTTTATCATGTCATCAACATTGGAATGAATGGGGTTATTCAACAACACAAATGCCTCATTGATTTTAGCCATTTTCAATAACTTAGGCTCAAAAAATGAAAGGGTGTCGGCTTCAACCGAAAATGCACCCGTTTACAATGTGATGCAACTTGCTTTCAAGAAATACAAATGACTCCAAGGAATTCTCAAAGTACAAAATCTTCTCCTCAAATGATGGAGGGAAATCATCAATCCAACAACTAAAATACACTGATTCTAACTATGAATGAAGAGGCAAATTCAATGTTAATATCTCTGCAAAAATATTTTGTAAATGTGCAGCTGAATTTTCCTTCAAAGAGTTGTTTTCAATGATGGAAAACTTGTCTTCAAATGTCAATTCTTCAGAAAATCACCCTTATGTCAATGCCACAAATCAAATAATTTAATCTGCACTTTTGTCTATGTATACAATCCATTTTCTCTTCATATGCCATTTCCTTCATTTCCGCTATTCATATTCTCTTCCTTTCTTTTTCTCTCTCTGTTGTTCTTTTTTTTTTAATTAAAAAATAAATTAATTAAAAATTAATTAAAAATTAATTAATTATTTGGGATTAATTAAAAAATTGGGGAGATAGGGAGCTGATTGTAATAATGGGGAGGAATTGTAATAATGGGAATTAATTAAAAGGGAAAGGGTTTTTTTTTTTTTTTAATAATAATAAAATTAAAATGAAAAAGTGGGAATGAATTTAAAAGGGAGGGGATTTACTTTAAAAGGGAGATGAATGAATTAAATGGAGAGGAGTTTATATTTAAATGGGAGTAATTTGAAGGGGACGGAAATTTTATTTAAAAGGGGAGTTAATTAAAAAGGATGTAAGGGAGGTTAATTAAAAAGGATGTGAGCGTATGGGGGGGAGGTATAAGGGTGGGGAGAATATCGTAGCGTAGGGAAGGTGGGAGCGATAAAGGGTTTAATACGTATGTGCTGTGGAGGGTGGAAGGGGGTGTAAGGGGGAATGGGGGGGGTGCGGGATGCATGTAGAGGACGTGGTAAGGGAGAGAGCGTTTGAGCGAGAATGCAAGATGCAGTAGTATGGGGAGTGTGGGTAGTGTGTTAGTGCCAGTTGATGGGAGAGTGGGGAGCGACGCAGGAGCTCGAGTAATAGCCGCGAGGCAGGAGTGGCTTTGTGGATCGTATGAGAGCTGAGTGTGAGGGTGTGGAGGGTGTATTGTTAAGCGCAGGGGTCGAGAGCAAGAATGTGGGGGGCCGAGGGACCTTTCAAATTTTATTTTTTTTTGTAATGCAGGTTGCAGGCGTAGGGATTGGGAGTGTGGATAGAGCAGTGGGTTGCAGAGGTGAAGGGGGGCCGAAAGGCCAAGTTGCAAAGAAATTTTTTTTTTTTTTTTAATTTTTTAACTTTTTTTTTTTAAATTAAAACAACAGAGGAGTAAAAGACTTTGCAGAATAGCAGCAGATTTTTTTTTCCTTTCAAATATACAATAGAAACAAATCCAACAGCAGCAGATATGAAGAATTTTTTTCAACAGAAAAACTCAGATTTCTTTTGCAGTAAAAACCAGAAATTTCTTCTTTAGAAACCAAATATAAATAGTATCCAGCAGCTCTTCAAATTGCAGATTTTAATGAGCAGAAATTGCAGAGAAAAATTTAGAATGAAAACCTTCAGATGGGCAGTGCTGCCTTTCTTCAAAGCCAATGCCTGAATGCTGCCAATTTTCTGAATGCTGCTCCTTCTCCAAAACAAATTTCTGAATGCCGCAAAATGTGTGCTGCAGAAACTCTGAGTGCTGCAAAAATGTCAAGAATTTTTGCAGATATGCACAGGCCATAAACACAAATGGCTCACTCAATTTGGATCAGGGCCAGCAATCGCCCGCTCTGATACCATGTTAAACACCATGTTGAAGCACACACATGGTGTATGAGGAAGATGAGCACACACACAAGAGACTAAACACACAATGAAAGATAAGCGTGAGGCTTTCTTCTTTTCCATTATACAAAGATGTAATGATTTAGGCATAATGGTGTGACTCTTGGTTTCATATTCCAAAGTCACTTGGTCTCCATTTGCATTTTTCGCATTCCACACCTACCCATGTAGGATTAGGTGTTCCATCAAATTCAACCTTATAGGCTTCATGATCAAGATCAATCTTTTCAAAAGTTGTTAATGCCAGAAAACAAAGAGATGGTGTTGCTACCTTTCTCCTTTGAGTTTGAGGAAGAATACACTGTTTTTGAAAATCAGTTTAAACATCAGTTTGATATCACACAATTGAAATCTTGTGTGGCTGAGAAAAGCATATATGAGTTGTTCAAAGTTGCTGAATGTCATGAGAAGCATCAAACAGATCATGTCTTCTTTGATCCTATAGCTGAATACATGGAAGAGTTCTACAGTCTAGATTTTCAATTATATTTTCATTATGAGTAACAGATCCAATTTATGTTACCTTGGTCATTTCAGTATCATGCTTACTGTTGGTTCAAGTGCAGTCAATAGGTTCAAGTGTCAGATCAGAGCAATGACTGGCTTCATTGGAAGTTTCATGTTGCTTGAGTTAAAAATGGAGATTGCAGCTGATAGGATAGGTAGGAGTGTGTGAATAAGCTCAAAGTTGACTGAGCATATTTTTAGTAGGTACAAAGTTGATTTTTCAATAGTAATCATCATGCTTGAGCCCGAGGAGAAGGCCATAAGAGCTTGGCAAAGTTTTCATAAATTTCACAGTTTTTATTTCTAAGAAGATGGATGGCACTGGAACTATTGGTTCTTTGGTGTACCATTGGGGCACACCATCCCAAGTGGAGCCACTTTTATCACACATAAATTTTTATTTTTTGATTAGGGTCACTCATCCAGGTTTCATCTCTCTCATAAGGTTGGTCCATGAAATTATTCAAAAAATCATGAAATAAGTCTTTATCCTAAGTCCAAAACACCTTATTAATCATGTCGTCTCAGTAATATCTATCAATTTTCACTTTAGGTTCACATGCATTGGTTTAAAATTCCTTTTTAAGTCACATGTGTGATTTTTCCTGATTCTGCAAAAAATCTGTAAAATTTATAACTGAGAACACTGCAGAATTATGTTTTTTTGCAAAAATGAATGGGATGATGACCTGTCAAGTATTTAGTGGTTTAGGGTAAAGGTAAGGTCATACAATTTATTTTCATAATCATCCAAGCATGCAAAATCATAAATACCACTCATCATTGCTTTCCACTCCCTCATTTTGTCACCTTTCTCTCCACATTCAAATTTCATTCCTTAAAAAAGTTACCCAAGATCCTCTCTATCATTTAATTTTCAACCTTTGTATGTATCAGTCAGTTGTCGCCTTTGAAAAGTTAGCTTGTGACAAACAGCTTGTTGTCCAAATTATTTTTGACAGCTGCGACATTTTTAAGAGGGCAGTTTGGGTTATAAAAGGAATTTGCCATGAAGAGGAAAGCATAAAAAGGAGGCTATGTTTTTGGATAGGAGCCTATGTAATTTTAACTGATCATGGATGACCTCAGCTTCACACAAGCTTTCATCCAGACTGGTTACATGTATTTCTACTAGGAGCTGCAAGGGGATTTTTGTGTTTCTTGGACTGTTTGAGCTGTTGATTTCAAGAGGAATTTTC
This sequence comes from Pinus albicaulis, assembly GCA_034641835.2. Lineage (NCBI taxonomy): Eukaryota > Viridiplantae > Streptophyta > Pinopsida > Pinales > Pinaceae > Pinus > Pinus albicaulis. Next base: position 28,858 of record JAXQQM020090634.1, read on the forward strand.
AGGAAACTGAAGATAAGTTTCAAAAATCTAAAGGGGGTTGTTTCTAAGAACATAACAAGGAACAAAAACCTCTTTCAATTTTCTCCCAAGTGCTACCAATTTGGATATTCGAATTTTCCTTTGGGACCTATTTTCAGAATTCAGAATTTTCTTGTTTTATACATGATTTTATAATGCATATTCCGTAAAATGCAAGATGGTTTTCGAAGAAAAAAGAAAGTTTTTTCTTAGAAACATTCTTATCTATAAAAACCTCATCCATTTTTGCAATAGCTATCAGGGATCGAGAGATAGGAGCTCATGAGTGGAGCCTTATTTTTCAGGAAAAACAGAGTCATTTTTATTGGTAGATGAAGTGGCTGAAGGTGAAAAAGTTGTTTCTTGAGTACGGTAAGAGGTATTTTTAACCAAATTTTCCTTACCAGGCTTCATACTATCATCTCACATAGCCATGTACCTTTTCCAGGCCTAAAATCCAAATTCTATGAAGTCTGTGGGAAACTAGGCAATTCCGCACCGTGTCCGAGGCTTGAAGCCCAGTTTTTGCTGCGAAATTGCTAAAGACATATTTTTGGTTTCAAGTCACTTAAATTTACCTGGTTAAGGAACTTTAAAGTTATTACTTAAATGTTTTTGATCACTTAACACCTACAATGGTCAAGAATAGCAAAGGATTATCTCAGATGACGTTTTTTTTTTCTACGAAATTAGCTACGAAAGTAGCTCAAAACTTTGTTTTTACAACAAGGTCAATTTTTGGAAGAAGGTGAAGGGTAAATAAATATTTCAAATTTTTTCTCCATGAGGAATGAAAAATATTATAAAAGCAATGATAAAGAGTATCATATCAAAAGATTGCTAGGTGGAGATATTTTGTGATGGATATAGTTCGAAGATACCAGCTCACTATGTTGCCATATCATCAAACTGACAGCTCCTTAACAGTAGGCAGAGTAGATTCATGAAGAAAGTCAGAGTATTAATGTTTTTTTTGTCACCAGTATGGTTGAAATACATGATTCATTTCAAGGAGGATTTGGATCATATTTAGATTAAATGTAATAAGTAGGTGTTTGAGTCATAGTAGGACTCTAACTCCTAATTTGAAAGGTGTCAGTTATTGTTTTAAATATCTAGTTAGTGGTTATATTTGGTGTCAGTAATAGAGTTTAATGATCTAGCCACTTGGAATATTGGATGTAAAGGCTAGATGCCTATAAGTAGTGAGTACTTCGATGTATGAAGGGTTGGAAGATGTTATCTCAGTGGACTATTTTATTGTAAAGCTTTGGAGTTTTCTAATATATACAGTAACAATACAACTTTTCTTCACCTGAGATTCTTAGTATATTTCAATGAGTTTATGTCCTATCTTTTGAAATGTTTTTCTTCCAAAGTATTAATAATTATTACTCAGAAATCATGATTGTTCATGCTCTAACTTCCTTTAAGTATTAAGCTATGGTCAAATGAGTTTTAGGTCCTATCTTTGAAAGGTTTTCTTCAATGTCTTAATGCTTATTACTTAGAATTCATGATTGTTCATGCTCTAACTTCCTTTAAGTATTAAGCTATGGTGAATCTATTTGAGTATTTTTCTTTCAATACCTTGATGTATCATTACTTAGAATCCGTGTGTCAACATGCTCTGCCTTCCTTTGAACCTCAAGTTATTGGGATTTTCCTGAATGTGTTATTATTTCATTGAAATATATACAAGCCTTAGCTTCCACAAGGAGAGCCTTTGTCATCTTTATCCCTGTCACTGACTCCATAGCCCAATGGTAGCAAGCCTTCATATTTTCAACCTGTAAACATACAAAACCAAGGCATAATTCATAGAGTTATCCATCTATCTATATTTTTAGTCCATATCATTAACCCTTGAGAGAGCCCTCTCAAACTGAGGAGGCTAAGCCTCAGTCACAAGATTGGTTTGAATTAGTTACAATGAAGTTATCTGATCAACAGCCAATCAAATATGATTTTGGTGGTAACACTTCATATTGAAACATAGAAGTTGTGTATTTAGGGAGCTTCAAATCCACCTATCAACCCACATCAAAGAAAACTCGAGTGGGGCAGAGACCCGTTTCAGTGGGGGTTAGGCTTAGGCGCAGTGTGGGCATGTATCAGTCACGACTACCTAATTTGGTTGATACTCAGTACTGTTAGCTGAGTACCAAGAAGCCCAAGGCTCGAATGCTCACGTGGAAAATTGGTTCTTTAGTGGCCAAAAATTAGGGCAACCTTTTCCCTATAGGTGATGGTGCAGGCAGGCGCCAAACCCTCTACCCTTACCTTGGTGGATTCTCTTCGGCTAACTAGGGGCATTGCTAGCTCTTACATGATGTTGTGTGAGCACTCCCAAGAAATATTCTCAAGGCACAGTTACTTTTGAGTGTGTGAGGACGCATAGGTCTTCTAGGATTTTGAGTATCATGCGAAAATGAAAAAAAATCAATTTCTTGATTTCTTGATCACATAGATTAATTTAAAGGGAAATTTATTTTATTTTTTTCTTTATTTTATGTATGTGACAAGAAGTTTGATTTGATCATAAGACTCTATCCTCTCAAAGTTTTCCAAAACCAAACCTAGTCGACACTTGAACAGTCCCAACAGAACCTCGTCGATCTAGGTATCTTTTGGACCTCCCACCATTACAGGGAGGGGTTCTAGGTCTTTCACCATTCAAGCATAAAAGATGGAACTCTGCCACCATTTTTGGTTTGTCCTTTATTGGGGCTACCATAGTTGGGAACCCTAGTCAGTCTGCCAACACCACACCACACACCACTACTCTCGTAACCCCTAGGGGGCAGAGGAGTGCGTCCCATTTGGGAAGTTAGTTGAATACACAACAGGGTACGCCACACACTAACCCTCGTTCTAACCAAAAATTTGTGTCTTCACATACTGCAATGGCGTCAACCTCTCAGTCACATTTCTTAGCTTTGTTGAACCTGCTCGATTTAACTAAGCTGACAAATGACCCCATCGCATATGATCCTACATGGCTTCTCATGCCCACGCAGCTCCTTTCAGATATACCAAAATTCGAAGGCAAGCAAGCGGAAGACCTAGGTAATCATGTCATGACCTTTCACCTATGGTGCTCATCGAACAATATCATTGACGACACTATTTGGTTGAGATTATTTCAACGCACTCTTACAAGAATAGCCATGAAGTGGTAAGTGGAGCAACCCTTAGCTTCACATGGAACCTTTAGCACCCTCGCTACCATGTTCCTAACATGTTTTTAGTTACCCATTCACCATGATTTTAGAGTGGAATTACTGACCCATTTTAGACAAATCCCTGCCGTCCATATCTCAGACCATCTCAATGAATGGAGGCGACATCAAAGTTTATGTAAAGCTAAACTTGACGAAAGGGTTATATTATATTTGTTCTTCAAAACTCTTACAAAAGAGATTTCAAAGGATGTGGCGCAGGAGAATTGTTAAGAAAAATACTGAGAAGGGGGGGGGGGGGTGAATCAGTATTTAGATCTGACTGAAAAATTATGCATTTAATTCTTTACTTAGATTATTGCATCATTCATTCATCAGAAAATTATTAAGCATTAATTATGTGCAGTAATAACAGAATAAGCCATCACACATAAGAAACACACATGAACACCAGTATTTAAGGTGGAAACCCAATTTGGGAGAAAACCACCGCTGTTGTCGTCTCTGTCTTCAATATTTATTATAAAGAAAACTTCTTACAATTTTCTGTGTTGGCGCAGACTTATACCAGCACGCAGGCACCCACCTGTAGAAGGCTACAACCTTATTTTGTTCTCCGGTCACTACTTGGAAGGGATCTCCAACCCACTGATTTTGACACCAGCTTGTACTGGCAGAATGCTTCCACTTTCATGCAGAAGACTTCAACCCTCAGATCCACCAAATTTATTCAATTTCTTACGTCAGGTCTTCATTATTTATTTCTTAGAGATTCATAATATTCTCGATCTAGAGTTCTTGAACCTTCATCAACTCCATAGGTGCATCATAGATTCAACTTTTTCAGACAATAGAGTTTAATCATGCAGATATCTCTTAAAGAGATTTATTTATTGACAATCCCTCCGCATGCACGCACCATACTATAATCCTCTTCTCCTTATATAGTTTTATCCTTTATTAATACCATGAGTAAAAACCACCCAACCGCTGATGGTATTCCTAGACGGGATCAATTAGATAATCCAGCGGGGTCTACTCAAGCCCCAAACAATTTCTCATTGATCTATTTTCTTGGTTTTGGCAATTAGATAATTAATCTAAGGCTTATTAATATCTCAATCTGAGATTGAGATATTAATCCAACTTTCTTCTTTAGTAAAGACCTTCCTAAGGCATACAAAATTGCTCTTTTAATATCAACCCATGTATTAAAAATAATCCAAATTGGAACCCCAACCTACGTTCTTCCATATATACTAATGCATATTCATAACACGACTCGACCCAAAAATAATTTTTATCTCCGCCGTATAATATTATAGCCAAGGTTTAGTAAGCATTTGACCCCGGGCCCCACGTATATGATCAATAGTCCAATCAAATTCCCGCAACGTACTTTGGTTAACCTTCGCACATCTTCTTCATATGACCGCCATCCGATGGCTTCCCTCCAGATCAACGGTGCTCATTAATATCGCGTGGCCTCCTTGGTCGATCGTTAACGTGCGATGGCACATAGAGATGGCGGTTTTGGAACTTCGCCTGATGCCACGTGTCGACTTTTCTATGGAATCGCTCCCGATTCTCAAATACCACTTCTGCTGCAAAGGTGGTGCGATAAAAACCAATTCCAGCCTTAAAACCGCGCTCACTGTTCATCTGCAAGGTTCCGCTCCTCTACTCCAGGTTCCGTCAGTGTACTTTCGCCAAATCGTTTCTCCGCGTTATCAGTTCATATAGCCATAATACTGTTATACCGCTCCGATGAAATCCTTATGGACTATTCGACTCAGCTCTCTTGCATTCAACAAGGACACCCTTCTTTGTATTGTCTGATATATGCGGAACGCATTGTTATTTTGATCGACAGAGCTAATGTGCCCTGCATACACAGAACACGTCCATGGCTTACTCTCCCAACGAGGATTGAATCAATCAATAATCCTCAAAATTACCTTATACAGATTCACGAATCTACTCCTTCCATAGAGCTTATGAGAACAAATTCATGCTTTCACAATGAATTCAAGCAGTCTACACTGGCATAATCCCATCTGTCAGTAACACGAGTTTTCATAATTGTCCACAGGGACTCAAATATACTTCCTAGAGAATTTAGAAGAAATCCCTCATCATTAGATACAAATGTAACCATTTACAAGAACATTCACTTATTCTTCTCAATTGGGCTTTTTCTCCTACTCTGTCTCTAGACAACTTTACTTCAATTCACAGCTTGTCTCTGCTCCTTTGTCTCTGCTGACCTTTGTTCTCTGCTACATTGCTTTTCTCTTTTCCTAGTTACTGTTTCAGATGCTCCTCCTTTGCCATCAATGACAACATTTCCAACAATCTCCCCCTTTAGCATTGATGGCAATATTCTTTCTCCAATATTCTTTCTCTGTTTGACTTATAGAAGCCTCTTTTTGCTTTTCCTCCCCCTTTGACATCAATGGCAAAGGGTTGATCAAGATCCTTTGTACTGACAATACCATGCTCCCCCTCAGATCATGCTACATCTTCAAACATAATATTCAATGAAATTCTCAAGCATGAGATCAGACTACAACTAATAATTAGAATGCCAACAATGCATCCTTGCCATATGACTAATGCTCCCCCTTAGCCTGTGCATCCTGAACACCTTCAATAGGAGCGTATCCAATTTAATATTCTGAATTTAAGCTGGTCTGATCTTCTGCATGGCAGAGACTACTCCCAGTTTCTGTCTGAGATATTCAAACGCTTCCCTGGGTAGAGGTTTGGTAAATATACTAGCAACTTGTTCTTTGGAGGGAACATACTCCAATTTCACCTTTTTTTCAAGCACTTGTTCACGTAAGAAGTGATATTTGATGGGAATATGCTTGGTCTTGGAATGCATAATAGGATTCTTTGAGATACTGATGGCACTTGTATTATCACACATAATGGAGATAGGAGGTGAACGTTTGATTTAAATGTCTTATAAGGTTTGCATCATCCAAATAAGTTGAGTGCAACATGATGCTGCAGCCACATATTCTACTTATGTTGTAGATAAGGCAATAGAGCTTTGCTTCTTGCTGAACCAAGATACTAATCGGGGGCCCCATATAGAATGCACCACCACTAGTGCTTTTCCGATCATCAACGTTTCCAGCCCAATATGCATCAGTGTAAGCATGAAGAGTGAGATCAGCATTCTTTGGATACCATAGTCCAAAGTCTTGAGTTCCTTGCAGATATTTGAATATTCTTTTGATAACCTGAAGGTGAGACTCTTTTGGATTAGCTTGGAATCGCCCCACAATTCCAACTGCATGCATAATGTCTGGTCTTGTCCCAGTGAGATAAAGTAGACTTCCTATCATAGATCTGTATTCTGGTTGATTCACCGTGGGGGAATCATCATTAGAACTGAGATTACATCCGGTTATCATTGGTGTACTTACAGGTTTGCAATATTCCATGCCATACTTCTTCAAGATTTGCTTAAGATATTTTTCTTGTGATAAGAATATGCCATCTGTTGCTTGTTGCACTTGCAAGCCAAGAAAGAATGTTAGTTCCCCAAGTAAGGACATTTCAAATTCTTGCTGCATATCAGAAGCAAATTTATGACTCATAGACTCTTCATTACTTCCAAAAATGATATCATCAACATATACAACCACAATCAATAGTTTATCATTTTCAGTTTTTGTGTATAAGTTGCTATCAGCAGACCCCTTTGAAAATCCTTTTTGATGAAGATATTTGTCAAGACGATAATACCATGCCCTTGGAGCTTGTTTGAGACCATATAGAGCCTTTTTAAGTCTACAAACAAGATTTTCATCATTTCCCAAAATGAAACCTTCTGGTTGTTCTATATAAACTTCTTCTTCTAGATCACCATTGAGAAAAGCAGATTTAACATCCATTTGATAAAATTTGATTTGTTGGAAGCTTGAAAAAGCAAGAAACATTCTTATGGCTTCAAGTCTAGCTATAGGGGCAAAAGTTTCTTCAAAGTCTATACCTTCTTGTTGAGCATACCCCTTGCAAACAAGTCTAGCTTTATTTCTTATGACATCCCCATTCTCATTTAACTTATTTTTGAATATCCATTTAGTTCCAATGACATTTTTTTCATGAGGTCTTGGTACTAATTCCCAAGTGTGATTCTTTTCAATTTGATCAAGCTCTTCATTCATGGCTTGAATCCAACATTCATCTTTGCTAGCTTGATTGACATTTTGTGGTTTAATAGTGGATAGAAATGCCAGATAGCTAGAAGATCCCACAAGAGTCCTTCTTGTTTGTACACCTGATCCCTTTTCTCCCAAAATTTGAGATTCTAGATGATTCTTTTGAACATATATGGATGGAGCTTTTTCAGATAGAACATCTTCGGGTTCTTAATTGGGTTCATTGTCTACATCATTCCTATTTGATCTAGAAGGATATATGTCATCATCGTCTTCATCTGCTATTTTTTTTTCTTCTTTTGGAGCTGCAGGAGACTCATCAATAACAACATCTATACATTCAACAATCTTCCGAAGTCTTTTATTGTAACATTTATATGCCCTACTCCTAGAGGAGTAACCAAGAAATATTCCTTCATCTGCTCTGGGTTCAAACTTGCCAATTTTTTCATCATTATTCTTGATAAAGCATTTTCTTCCAAAAATTCTAAAATGCTTTACAGTGGGAGGATTACCATACCAGAGTTCATATGGAGTTTTATCACTATTTACACGAACATGTGCCTTGTTGAGAATGTTTACTACTGTATGTGCTGCTTCTCCCCAAAATGTGTTAGGTGTTTCGGAATCATGAAGCATAGCTCTATCCATTTGTTGAACTGTTCTATTCATTCTTTCTACAACACCATTTTGTTGTGGA